>BSBM01000050.1:8135000-8202500 GCA_027924585.1 Larix kaempferi | reverse complement strand
TACTAGATATAGGCCCACCACCTGTAGGTCTTCGTCATCACTGGCCATACTATGGAATCCTCAGGACTTATTACATGCGTCACAAAACCTTTAAAGAGTCTCTTTCCTAGCAAGAACCCTAAAGAGCATCTGAGGCCTTTTTCATCCTGTCCAGATCTCCAGGACTTATTACATGTGACCCCACCACAAAACCTAGCAAGAGCATCTCAGGATGTTACGGGTACACAACTCCAACCTGAAATCTCCCCAGGGCACAAATTACATGTGGTCACCAAAAAACCTAGCAAGAGCATCTCAGGATGTTACGGGTACACAAATCCAACCTGAAATCTCCCCAGGGCACAAATTACAGGTGGTCATGGAAAAACCTCGAAAGAGCATCTCAAGATGTTACAGGTACACAACTCCGACCTGAAATCTCCCAGGGCACAAATTACATGCCATAGGACAAAACCTCGTAAGAGCATCTCAGGATGTTATGGGTACACAACTCCGACCTGAAATCTCCCAGGGCACAAATTACATGTCCTCCCATAGCAATGTCTCGAAAGAGCATCCCATCTGAGGCCTTTTTCATCCTGTCCAGATCTCCAGGACTTATTACATGTGACCCCACCACAAAACCTAGCAAGAGCATCTCAGGATGTTACGGGTACACAACTCCAACCTGAAATCTCCCCAGGGCACAAATTACATGTGGTCACCAAAAAACCTAGCAAGAGCATCTCAGGATGTTACGGGTACACAAATCCAACCTGAAATCTCCCCAGGGCACAAATTACAGGTGGTCATGGAAAAACCTCGAAAGAGCATCTCAAGATGTTACAGGTACACAACTCCGACCTGAGATCTCCCAGGGCACAAATTACATGCCATAGGACAAAACCTTGCAAGAGCATCTCAGGATGTTATGGGTACACAACTCCGACCTGAAATCTCCCAGGGCACAAATTACATGTCCTCCCATAGCAATGTCTCGAAAGAGCATCCCAGGCTGTTATAGGTACACAAATCTGACATATAGGATCTCCCAGACATGCTCATCTGCACAACCTGATCCACGGCCACAAAGTATCATCCTGATACTCACCATACATCATCCTGATGTACACATGATCATCCTGATTAGCATCACTGCAATATCCTGCTGCATGTCATCTGGAGCAACATCCTGATTAGCATCACTGCAATATCCTGCTGCATGTCATCTGGAGCAACATCCTGAAGCTCATCATCTATGATCATCTTGATCATACACTGCATCCACCTGATGCATACCAAGTATCTACCTAATACATATCATCATACATGATCTACCTGATCATAAAATGTATCCACCTGATACATACACAGATACATGATCCACATAATGTATCCACCTGATACATATCAACATACATGATCTTAGTATCCACCTGATACATATACAAATACATCGTCCAAGCATCCAATATGATGCATATACAAAATACATACAAATGATCCAACTGATCATATCCAGCATCCAAAATGATGCATACATACATAAATTATCCAATTGATCATATCCAGCATCCAACATGATGCATATATACATAAATAATCCAACTGATCATAACAAGCATCCAACATGATGCAATGATCCAACAGATCATAACAAGCATCCAATATGATGCATATACATATACAGAGTAGTAACTGGAGCATCATCCTGATGCTCATCATCCATGATCCTCCTGATCATCATAGCATCGTCCTCTTTAGATCATCTCATCGTCCACAGAGCACAGCCTAAATGCACATCATCCAGCACTTACACCACCGACATGGGAGAACACATCTACCATCATTCGGGGAAGGCTCCAGCCCTTACTTTTTCACCATGGGAGAACACATCTACCACCATGTGAAAAATGGCTCGGCAATTACATCACGACCAAGGGAGAACACATCAACCATGTCAGAAAATCTCATGTGCATCTGCATCTTCTGGAGTCATCACTTCCTTTTGGAAGGAACCTCAATATGAAGTGCACCAAGCCTCTCTCAGAAGTACTCAAACTGCACTATGGCCAACGTCTTGGTCAATACATCTGCAACCTACTCATCCATCACAACATACTCTGCTTCGGCTATACTCAGTACTACGCAGGACTGTTTCCTGCTAAACCAAGATATCACACCTGATCCCTATCTGCAGCACTGCCTTCCCAATCTAAATAAACATAACCTTGCAGGTTAAACTTTTGATTCGCATCATACTTGAGCCCATAATCAACTGTACCCTTCAGGTACCTCAGAATATGCTTTACAGCAACCAACCAGGTGAACATCTCTCAGATCCGTCAGGAACTAGTTCAATGTGTTCACTGCAAAGCAAATATCTAGTCTCGTGTTCGTCGGGTACATGGAGGACCCAATCATCTGATGTTACATAGTGACATCAACCGGATTAGATGAAACATCACATAGAAGCTTCAGGTTCGATGCCATGGGTGTGGCCATGGCCTTGCAGTCCATCATCCCGAACCTCTTCAGGATCTCTTCTGCATACTTCCCTTGTCCAAGGAAGATTCCATTTGCACTCTGCCACACCTCCATGCCTAGAAAGTAGTGCATCATCCCCAAGTTCTTCATCTCTAACTTGGCAGCAAGCTTCCGCTGCATGTCGGCAATCAATCTATCTTCACTTGTAATAAACAGGTCATCCTCATATAAAATTAGTATCACTGTATTGCCTTCCTCAACCTTGTAGTAAAGGTTGGAATCCGCTTTTCTCTTGGTAAAGCCCAAACTGGATAGAAAGCTGTCTATCCTACCATACCAAGTTCTGCACATATATGACTCCCTATCATGTGTCTCAGAACCAAGTGGCTGCTCCACATACACTTCTTCTTCAACTACACCATTCAAGAAAGCTATCTTGAAATCCATCTGGTGTATCTTCCATTTCATCACTGCAGCCAGAGCAAGTACTGATCTAATGGAAGTGTATCTGGCGACAGGAACAAAAGTCTCTATACTACCACCTGCAGCATGCTTGATCTTCTAGATCCTCTTGGAAGTCACTACAGACTACCATTTGGTTTTTCATCCCAAACATCTTCATGATCGGCTGGTACTCCTCGATCATGGCATTCTTCCCAGATCCTGGGATCTTCAATATTTTCAATAGATAACTTTGTTGCTGAACAAATGTTGTAGTCCTTCTTTTGTAAGTGATGGTATACGATATTTCCTACACAACAAGTCAAATTGCATGATTAGAAAACATCTCATAGTTTTCAGAACAAATTCTTACACATAAAGAAATATGTCATACAGTCAGACAATTACCTTAGCCAATGCTTCAATACAACATTTATCCATATTCCGTAACTTTCTAGATGCCTTCCAATCTCTACCAGAACATTGTTAAGAGTGTGCACAACTCCTAACATGTTAGCAAAGAGGTTTCAGTCTAGATAAGTAGCAATGGAATGTTGTACAGTGCCATAGGCCACTTACCCATGTATATTAGTAGTATATTGTTCATCAATGCAACTATTCTAATATGCATAATACACAACCTAATTCTAGGAACATAAGCATATACATCATTGAATAACATTATGTAAGAAATGACAATTCAAATACTTATCTTTGTTTGGTTGCTAGGTGGACTCCCTCTGAATCTTTGCAACTCCATTCTGATGTGGATTGTGAGAAGTGGTCAACTCCCTCTGAATATCTGCATCCTTACAGAAACTACTGAAGTGTGCTCCTTTGCTTTCTTGCAGGAACAACTGGAGTGTGCTCCCTCTTGATCTTTGCTTCCTGGATTACCTGTCCTTAAACTTATATCCATCCTTAATCACTATGCATGCTTATTAGTATCATCATTGTGTTATCCTTGAGGTCTCATACATAATCACACATTTATTAGTATAATCTTAATACTATCAAATCACAATAATCTTAAACATGTATAGTCATGATCATTCACAGATAATAAACATTAGTATTCAAGGTTTTAGGGAAGTCTTCTTTCACTCATGCATATTTTTATTTGATCATAGGACTCTTCTGATTAGTTAAATCATCAATGCATAAACCCGTGATTACTCAAACATATACCTTCATGATTCTTCTGGTTAGTCATATCATCAATTATGGTAAGAAACATAATATGCATACAACCATGACTATTCAAACCTATGAATTCATGAATAATCATTATCAACAACACAACAGTATAAGATCCTAACACAGGGTAGGATTCTAGATTGATACAGAAAAAACATACTTGGATTAGCATGCTAGCTAGTTATGTCTAACATACCCGCATAATGTCTTATGGTTCTCTTCAGTGACTTGTGGTAGTAACCTGCATGTCTCATAAGTTAACCATTGTAGAACCAAGTTATACATACCTCGAAAGTAGATCTTATATGTGATCCATGACAATGGATGAATCTTTGTCTTCATGTCACCATGATCATATGTTCTTGAAGTAGAACATGATTTGACTTTCTTGGTGTACCTTTTATGTTAGCGAACAACATAAACCTCATACAACATCACAATACATTAGTACACTCATAAGTGTCAAAACCCTAATTAATGAATATCTTCTATTAAGGTGATACGACAAGTCTAGTAATTAATCAAGATTGTACTGTAATGATATGAAGACAAACATATCATAAACTTAACCATGAACAAAATTCGAAACATACCTGTAAGCCATACCTGTCAAGATTGCTTGTAATCTTCTTATGGAAGGCCTTAGCCTCATCTCCCTCTGAGACAAGAACTTCTTCACTTATGCAGGTGACCAATCCATCTTCTTCTAGGATTAATCCAATCCACTTGATTTGCAAGAACTGGACCTGGAGCTGGATTAGGGTTTGTCAAAGAAACCCCAAAAATTCAAACTTTGAATTTCAAACTTCCGAAAGGATAGAAATATGCGCCTTGATGAGCTGATCAAGCTAGTATATTCAAAATTTGAAAACTGCAAAGTTTCACTCCTTAATTTTTCCTTTGAAACTTTCGGATTCACTTGACGTGACCCTGAACTAGGGTTTGATGAAGCCCACTCATCTTCCCAATCAAAAGGTTTGATCCAAAGCTCTAAGCTTCTATTTTTCTGAGCAGATTCCAGCCATGGTGACAGATTTCAAAAATTCCCATTTTTGCAGAAGCCCTAATTTTCCACTTTTCCAATCAAAGTCCCGAACTAGGGTCTGATCAAGCCCGATCTTCTGCCCAACCAAAAATTATGATCTTGGTCTCTAAATTTATTTTTTGATGAGTGGCATTCAGCCATAGTCTTCGATTACAAAAATTCCAACTTTCTCCGAAACCCTAAATTTTGAAAGCCATGAATGAAGGTGCTCAAAAATAATTCTGTTATGACAGAAATATGTACCTGATTGTTTCTAGTGTAACTTCAAACTTTTCAATCCACAGGGTCTGAAAATGTTTCTTCAGATATCCCGACTTTTCATCTTTCCATATCGATAGGTCTTACCTAAATTGGATTCTCTGAGAGAGAGTTATTCCAAGTGTCGCAACATGACCAATTTATGGGATAAAACAGGAGAGTGAACTTGTACGGTGTGCCACGTGTCACTGGTTCAACTTCGACTTCTAAAAATGTTTCCTGAGATAGTACAGTCTGTGTACTACCTATCACTTTTTACTAAATTTCATTTGGATCTTCCTAGCCCAAGTTATGACCTTTTTTCCAAGGTCACCTGTTTATGACTGAGATCTGGAAGAGGCAGAAACCCTATATTGTACAGATCATAAATCACAAAGTAAAATGAATTAGAAATTTTCCTTTGGACATAAGGTACATAGGGATCTGATATTCGACCTGTAAAAGTTTCAGATCCGAAAACATCGCAAAAATGGATTTATAGCGAAAGTGCTACGATGACTGGTTTTTGCTATATCAAGCCCTAGCATCGTAAGTGCAACAAGTGTCATACATGCCATATCATGCCTTCTTTCAGGCTAGCTCTGATACCATGTTAAATTTTCAGAATTTACTTCAATCTGATCTAGGATCTTAACTGAGAGAACAACATGTGCAACAAATCTATGGAATATCAATCATGGACACAATAATGCAAGCACACAAGAGACACAGAATTTACTTGGGGAAAACCATAAAGGTGAAAAACCCCAATAACTTCCTCAGAGATAGATAGAGCAATGATACAACCAAAATACAAGAGATAGTCTTCTCCTAGCAGCAGATCCTCCTCCTCATAAGTGCCCCACTTTCCGAATGAGAGAAGTGTCTGAATGAATGATCAAATAGAGATCTCCCGATCTCTATTTATACTTGTTCTGTCCTGCCCAATAAACTAATGGGGCCTACATGTCTAGCTTAACCCATGGTTAACTTAATCAGGGCCGACCCCACACTTGGTGGTCTAATAACCCTTTGACCCACATGGCCGACCCCCAATAGGGTGGTCTAATAACCCATCAAGTATAAGTTACGACACTTACAATATAAATGACGAATAATTCCATCTCTATAGGAATACAAACACTTCCGTATAGAGGAATAATTCCATCTCTATAGGAGTACAAAATACATATATGAAATACATGGGTGAAATACATTCCGAAGTTACATATACATCAACAAATGACACACAGATCATTGCATTCCTACAAAGCACAAAATATTTTCAAAATTGCAGTGTGAATTTGGAGGACAAAATAAACAATCTATCTTTGCAAGATGCTGATGTTATGAAACTATCAATCCCTCTGGAGAAAAATTTCAATAGGCATGATGAATATAGAGTTAAAAGAGCTGAACCAATAGATGAGGTCATAGAAATTAACCTTGGAGCTTTAGTTTCTCCTAAAATGATTAAAATTGGAAAGAATGCCTCCCCAAAGGAAAGAAAAGCCATTGAAAATTTATTAAGAGAATACAAAGATGTCTTTGCTTGGACATACGACGATCTCAGAACTTTTGATCCTAACATCATTGAACACACTATCCCTTTAAAAGAAGGAGCAAAACCTTATGGACAAAAGTTTCAAAATGTAAACCCTAAGCTTGCTCCTTTGATTAAGAAAGAAATTGAAAAGATGTTAGTTGCTGGAATCATTAGACCAGTCCGACACACTACCTGGGTTTCAAACCCTGTAATTATAAGAAAAAAGAGTGGTGAAATTAGGATATGCATTGATTTCAGAAATGTGAATCAAGCATGCCTTAAGGATAACTTCCCTTTGCAAAATATGGAAAATATGTTACAAAGTGTCACTGGAGTAGGGATGTTGTCAATGTTAGATGGTTTTTCAGGGTACAATCAGGTGCATATTAAGAAGGAAGATAGAGAAAAAACAACTTTTACAACTCCGTGGGGAACCTTTGAGTATATAAGAATGCCTTTTGGCTTATTGAATGCTGGTTCAACTTTTTAGAGAGCCATGGATCAGGATTTTAATGACCTCATTGGAAAAATCATTGCCATTTATCAGGATGATCTTACAGTTTTCTCAAAAGAGCGAGATGATCATGTGAAACATTTGAGAAATTTTTTTGATAGGTGTAGGAAGTTTGGTATATCCCTAAAAGCTAAGAAATCTACTTTTGGAATTGATGAAGGAAAGTTACTGGGACATATTTTATCTAAAGAAGGTATCATAATTGATCATGAACGTGTCCAAACCATTAATGTGATTAATGCACCCCATAATGTTGCTACACTCCAATCCTTCTTTGGAAAAATAAACTTTGTCCGAAGGTTTATCCCAAACCTAGCAGAGTTAGCGAAAACTTTAAATGCTCTTTTAAAGAAAGATGTAAAGTTTATCTGGGATAAAATTTGTGAATCTTCATTTACTAAACTGAAGAAAGCCATCTCAACTGCCCCTGTCTTAGCTTGTCCTGATTACAAAAAGGAGTTCATGATTTACTCATATGCTTCTGAATACACCATAGCCGAAGTTTTGCTGCAAAAGAATGATGATAATCATGAGAAACCTATAGCCTTTATGAGTAAGAATTTGTGAGAAACCGACCTAAAATACACTACCACAGAAAAACAGGCCTATTCCCTAGTCAAATCCCTAAAACATTTTAGAACTTATGTGGGATATTCGAAAATCAAAGCATATGTACCATACCAAGCGGTGAAGGATATTCTATCACAAACAGATGGTATAGGTGTTAGAGGAAACTAGATCTCACGAATACAAGAGTATGACTTGGAAATTAAACCCATCAAGATTGTGAAAGGGCAAGGATTGGCCCAACTTTTAACCGAAAATGGGAATGGTAGTGCAATCAACATTGTAAGCGAACAAAGACCTCGCATTTTAAACATCGATGAGGAACATGAATGGTATAAAGATATTATATATTTCCTGAGAAATTTGTCTTGCCCTGACCACTTGGTGGATCATCAAAGAAGAGCATTGAGGTTAAAGGCTGAGAAATATGTTTTGACTCAAAATGGTTTCGGATGAAGGAATCCTAATGGAATAATATTGAAGTGTGTTAGTCTTGAATAATCCAAAACCATCATAAAAGAAATGCATTCAGGATTATGTGGTGGACATTATGCCCCGAGAAGAACTGTTGTAAAGATCATGAGGGCAGGCTATTATTGGCCAACGCTTTTCAAGGATTTGCATGCCTATGTTAGAATTTTCCAGGAATGTCCATTCTTTTCTGGAAAACCAAGATTTCCTACTTTACCTCCTAATCCAGTAGTTGTTGAGGCTCCTTTTCAATAGTGGGGTATTGATTTAGTGGGACCTTTTAGTGAAAATTCAAGTAATGGATATAAATATATGTTGACTTGCACTAATTATTTCACTCGTTGGGTGGAAGCTATTCCAACCAAGAAGGCCATAGTTGAAGTAGTGGTAAAATTTCTAGAAGGAAACATTGTGTCATGGTATGGTTTTCCTTTGAAATTGACAACGGACAATGCCCCAGCTTTTAGCAAAATAGAAATGTCAACTTTCTGCATGAACCATGGAATCACTCTCTCCCATTCTTGAACTATTATCCTCAAGGAAATAGCCTTGCGGAATATAGTAATAAAAAAATGATTAGATTATTGAAGAGAATGGTTGGTGAAAACAAGAGAAGTTGGAAAACAAAGTTGAAATATGCTTTGTGGGCTAACAGAACAATAGTTAAAAGGACTACAGGAAAATCTCCATTCGAGTTAGTGTATGGCCAAGATTGTAGGATCCCAATAAATTTGCAAATACCAGTTTATGATTTATTGCAACAATGCACTACAGATACAGAAGCAATTTAGGGTAGAATTGACAAACTGGTAGAACTTGATGAAAAAAGAAGGGATGTGATCGATAAAATTTTATTAGAGCAAGAAAGGGTAAAAGGCACATTCGATCAAAGAACTTTAAGTGTTACCTTTGGTATTGGAGATGTAGTTTTTCTTTGGGAAAAGTATAAAGAGAAACCACGGAATCATACGAAGTTTGAAAGTTTGTGGAAGGGGCCATACACGATAAGTAGGCTTGCTGGAAAAGGATCTTTTTTCCTTGAAACATTGGATGGAGATGAAGTTGAATTTCCTGTGAATGGGAGGATGTTGAAACATTACTTTCCTCCTGCTTGCCTTGCCTTGCCTGGTAGTTTAGAGTAGGTAGGAACTAAATAATCCTACTTAGGCAGTAGTTAGTCTTTTTCAGCCATTGAGTTTGACACCTTTTGTTTTTCTTTTCTTAAGCTCCTTTTGAAGCTCCTAGTTTAACTGAGTACCTATCACTTTTCTTTTCCTACACAATAAATATCAAACTTTGCAAGTTATGTTAGTAGATTAATTTTCTTTTACGCATTTAAAATTTCTGTTATAGAATAGATTTCATTTCATTTTATATTTTCCCATACATGCTCCATGAGGTATTCTAGTGTTTGTGAGTGCAGATACAGGTGCAAAAAAAAAGATGAAAGCAAAATGGTAGAGTGCTCGATTGAGGATTTGAGTATCAGAGTTCGAGGACTAGAGATTCTGAGGTTCTCAAGCGCTCTTTTCAACAGTGCACTTATCCCAACTGGAGCCAGATGTCATCACATATATAGTAGCCAGGCTACCATACATTATTTTTCTAATTCTAGTACACTATTCAGTCAGTTCCCTTGCATTGAGATGCTAAGATGAGCATTTACTATGGATCACTATCAGATTATGGACAACTGTTTCATTCCCCATGCCATGATTGAGTCTCAGGGCACTCGGAGAGATTACTGATGTAGTCATTTATCCATTTATACAGAGTAGTCAGTAGTGCCCAGAGTTATAGCAACAGTTTCAGAGGACAGATGATGGCTCAGATGATGAGCATTCAGGTGTATGACTCAGCAACCATATTTGGTGTTATGGTTATATTGCTTTTATATTCATTTTTATAGCATGTCTTAGCATTTAGTATCATGATCTGGCGATCATATAGATATGTGGACCTGGTTGTACTTTATATATATCATATTGTCCCTACTCAGACTTAGAAGTTCTTGACCTATACTCATCGGTTTACCCTCCTTACGGAGACTAGAGGTGATCATTCCCACCATATTTTGGCTTACCATTGTTGGTCTCATTATTCACTATCTTCATCCATCCATTACCTACCCAGTTTGTTCATTACCTTGAATTACTACTTGACTAGTGGCATGGAGGAGTTTTCCCCACTGTAGCCTCTGTATTGGATGAGCTTCATTTTTTATTGTGTCTTGGCTCTGAGTTGGTGAAAAAACTTACCTTTGGTGAGTTGGATTTTCTCATGAAGTCCCCCTAGTCACTAAAGATGTTGTTGGCTAAACCTGAAACTTTTAGTTGCTGCCATGAATACAAAGTATGGAAATAAAATGTTGTATCTTGTATGAAATCCCATTCATGCAATGTGTTTCTCAACACACATGAATGAAAGGAAAGCCAAATGAAAATGGCTATGAAATATCAAATGTTATATATATTGTGAAATGTAAATACCTAGGTAAACAAGTTGTCTAAAAACACACCTAGAAGTGATCAGGTAAACAAGTGCCTTAAAAAACACACCTGCAGCAAGAAGCCTAATGAAATGTAAATCTATCCAATGTGTTTATAAACACACATAGATCAAAGGCTATGGAAACTATAGGCCCAAAAAGCAATGGAACTTAAACTCTATATCTAAAATATTGCTGGCCTCATTTGTATTATGGATTGTGCGCATCTATCAAGGTGAATAAACACTCTTTGAACAACTTACCCATTTGTGAGACACCACCATTCCCTGTGTTTTTTCTCATTCAGTATATGCTATAGTGTGTATTCCCTTTCCATTTCAAAAGTGTCACATTGTTAAGTCAATAATTTATTCCTTGTAGCCTATCCTTTGCAGTACAAAGCCTTCACCCTTCACTAGCAAAATGGTCACAACTATGAAGTGAGTATGGTCTTGAAAGTCTAGTCTGAGTAATAATAATAATTAATGACTTTATATATTTGGATTAAGATTGCCTGTAATGATTGATTTTTGTTATAATTGCTATTTGAATGAATTGTTGAGTATGCATTAACCTCTAACACTTGCAGCAGCTTCTGATGATATGCTGAGTTATATTTTGGTCATGTTGACTTGGTCAAACCCAGTTTGACCAAGGTCAACCATAGGACATGAGATGATTAGACCTTATGATGATGCAAATAGATGGTATATGGTCTATGTACAGGTACATGATGGTTCTATGCAGCAGATACAAGTTTATGATGATGATTTGTGGCTTTCAGCATTATTTGATCATTTACAGATTATTATTATTTCATCTGTCCCGACATATTGGATATATTATATGATCATGCAGAGATCCATATGGTGTATGAGTACACATGTTAGATGGATTTGGGCTCTCTGAGTCCAATGAGATAGTCTGTTTTCTGTTCCAGGAAGTTACATTGATGATTTAGCCTCAGTTGGTTATCCTAGTGCAGTTTTGGCCTATTAGAGACTCTGTCAGAGCAGTGACGAGATTTGATTGGTTCACCCAGGGAGCTATTCATGGAGGGGGTGGTCTAGCCACTTTTTATTACCATATTAACCCCCTCCCAGACACATTGGTGAGCTTACCTTGACAGCGTAGGCACTCCAGGAGGCAGTTTGGGCAGTTTCACACTTCCCGAGGCAGTCCAGAAATAGTAAAAATGGCTACAAAGGAATTCGATTTGGGCTACTGAGGAAAGTTTATTGCATGGGATGATGTTTGATGATGATTGGGATGTCTTCCACACTTTCTCCAACAGTTGCAGCTTCCAGTGGGACCCACATCCATCACTTTTGGCACTTTAAGATGATTTCTGGAGCCTCCTAAGGCTCACAACTTTCCCAGAGAGGCACGATTTGGTGCTTAGATGATTATTTTATTATTATTGTGCCATGGGGATTGACTAAGGGTTTTATAAATCACCCATTGGACCCACCATGAGCTAGTTCTTATGTTTCATCATTGACATTTGGTGGGATCCCCTTATTATGGATGATTTGTCCATTATTATATTATATTTTTGAGTTGATCCATGTATTGTATTGTTCAGCTCATCTCAACCATTGATTAGATCTTTTGATCTTTTAATATTAGCCACTCATTCAAAAAGTGGTTAGGATTATGGCCTCTCTCCATCCTATTTAAAGGAGAGAGATTCTCATAGTAAAGGGGACTTTTGGCTCTGGATTATTGGAATAGAAAAATACTATTGCATCTATCTCTTGTGTTGTGGTGAATGCTTTTGGAGTTCGTTTGTGTATTCTTCCTTTGCACTCGGTTTTTGGAGATATTTGTCTTGCTATATTTTGTACCACAATTTGTCATCTACAGGTGGAGGTCGAATTACTTCAAGGAGGACGTATTGGTAGGGAGGACCCTCCCTACTTCTTTATTGGATTTCTTCATCGGTAACAAGGAGTATTGTTGTCTCTAACCTTCTACTTCATGTTGCTATTGCATTTCGCTTGTATTTCCTCCATGCTTGATCTTTCTGATTGAATCGATTTCCTTGGTTTGACAAGTAGAGGAGGGCGCACATGTGGGATAGGGAATCATCTTTTGGCAAGTAAAATCAACAATTTCTCATTTTATCTTTGCGGGCATCTTCCTCAACAACAAGTCATCTTCATCCATCACTCAGGTATGATCTCAAGGTAAATTTCTTATTCCATGTTCTATCCATTTGTCTAAATGTTGAAAACCCTCATTTTACATTTTTTCAGATCTACTAAGATCTACTTGGATTTTGGGTATAAAATTTAAAACCCATCTCTATAGCATCCACGGCAATTCGGATCTATAGTTTGGTGTGGATTGGGCTCCTTTTGACCCATTTCCCAAGGTAAATTAGCCTCTCCAAGGGAGGTCGCACTTCCTAGTTGGGTGAGTTTGCTAAGATATAGCACCTGGGTAGGTGAGATCCCACTTGATCCTTCATCTCCATAGTTGATAACCTACCCCTAGTGTGTCACTTAAGTGATTTTCACCTTGTGGGATCCATTCCTGATTTTGAGGGTTGAGCCCCACTTGGGTCACTTTGTGATACATTTCAATCTCATATCTACTGAGATCTAGCCATTGTATGACCCTAATTTTCAAGATCCGCCTAGCTTCACACCTCAGCATCCCTGATCTACAGTTTGGTGGACATCCAACTCCATTTGGCCCATTTCCCAAGGCACTGGTCTTCTCTAAGCCAATTCGACTTCCTTGGATTGTTGAGTTAGCTATGGTTTGATCTTTGTCTCACTGCTTGAGTACCTAGACATTGTCATATCCTTGCATCAAGCATAGGTAGAAATACCCAATTGTCAAAACTTTGATTTGGGATGCTTTCCCTGTTTTAAGGGACACATATCCCAAGGCAGTTGACTTTGACCAATTGAAACTAGCTTTGAATCTTGGAATCATTCATAATCTTAGAATCACTGTGTGTTGTCTTTCCTTATCATATAACACCTTTCCTAAACCTCCACAGTGGTCATTTTTCCTTAATTCTAGGATTCCATACCTGTCACCTTACGTACCTCACTTATTTGATCTGATCTAGTGATTAGGTTGGTCTCTCCTATTGGGAGTATATCTGGGTCTCCTCCTTGCTATCCTGGCTTTGAAAGCTAAAGCAAAGAGTGCCTTGGTTGGCGTGACAACCATCCATATGGGAACCAAGGCCCTCTTGGTTCACCACTTTAGTTTCCTATCCCCTCTACCATCCACCTTGGATCCATCTTTAGGGGCAACTACAAGATCGGTGATAATAGGACCCTATATTGGTCTCGGACAATCTTCATATGTTGTCCAGCATTTTTCAGGACCTTGGCTTGATCGAAGGACTTGTCGCTGAACAAGCCAACCAACCGATTAGTGAGCTCATCTTTTAAATATTTCAGTTGTCTATCCCACCTTGTGCAGATGGTGGGCCCGAAGATATCCAAGGATAAGTCATTCATTTTTTTATAGAAAACATCATTTCCTGCAAAACGATCATGTCATGATCATAATTAGTTGAAAAAATATGTTTTATCAGTATATTACAATGAAATTATAAACACTAACTTGATCAACATATATTAATTACCTGGGATCTTCTCTACATTTATTGGGATGAGATATTCGTCCACCAAAAATATTGCCTCAATTGTTATTGTGATAGTGACACGAGAAGATCCTGGAAATGAAGCTTCAGCGATATCAATATTACTAGGAGGCTGGGTGTCGACCCCTTCTTCTGGACGATCTGGTGTGCATCGGTCATTAGCCGTCAGTGCGCTCACGGCTGGGGTCCGTGGTGTTTCAGAACGTGTTGCCGACTATTCAGTCGACAACAATGGTGAATGAGTCGATGCACGTGGAGTCATTTTCTCATGATGCGACATCTCTCCATGAGCCTCATTGGGGCCAACACCACCTTGGCCACTATTGTGTGGTATCAGATAATTCTCTAAATACAAACCACATTTTATATGTTCAGTACTATCATATAAAAGTGAAAAGTATAAAGTTATAAATGAATTATTTTATGATTCAAGGTTCCTCAACTTACTCACAAGGCTTCAGATCTTTGATCCAACAATTCAATCCTGGCTATAATCTGGTCTGTCTGCGGAACCTTGAATAGCAGAGAAACAATTTCTGCACTATATTTTTTCAAGATGTTGTCTATCACCTTAATCAGGTTTGTAGCTTCACCAATTATTTCGGCATCAGTAAACATCTTAGCCACTTCAGGATCTATTGAATATTGTTGCGATGATGTTTCATACATCGATTCACTGGTCTACAACAAAAATATATAAAACACTAATGAGTTCTATCATGATAGATTCCTAAAATTATATTAACAAAACATATCTATCATGATAGATTCCTAAAATTACAACTAGGTTTATCTAATGCCTGTACGATGGTGTCGTCTGATCCACATCTAGGGACTTGCCCCGATCATCCGCCCCCTGCAAAAAAGAAGTAGAAAACATTATCAAAACGAAACCAGTATACAGACGAAAAATACATAACAAAATAAACATTTTGCTACATATTATATTGGTTCAATTCCAATGAATTATACATGCTTCCTTGAGGAGCGTGAACCACTCATTGTATCAATGTTCATAGGTGACCTGCCCCGATCTACCAATAAGGAGGTGCCCCTTACAAAACCCTAAATAAAAAACATAGAACAAATCACCGAAACGAATCCAAAACTATTCATGAAAAAACACAGCAAAAAAAAACTATTCTTCATATTATATTTTTACTATTACAAATATGTATACCTGTTGCATCAAGGCAGGTATGGTATGATCTACTGTGGGCCTTACAGAACCGGCCCGCATCCAAAACATAGAGAAAATTACCTAAATGAAACCAAAATATTCATTGAAACATTAATATAATGAGAAAACATTTTGACATATTTAAATCGTACAATTACAATTAGGTTTACCTATTGCCCCAAGGCTAATGTCGTCTGATGAACATTCGGGTGGCTTTCCCGATCAACGTTCTGCATCAAATATAGATAACATTATATAAACCAAACCAATATACTAATGAAAAAACAAAGCAAAAAAAACTCTTTTTTATTATTATATTTTTACTATTACAAAGATGTATACATGCTCCCTCGAGGAAGATGTACTCCTCCGACCATCTGCTGGCAGGGGTTTTTCCCGATCACTAGCCTGCAAAGTAAATATGGAAAATTTAAACGAAATAAACTAACGAAAAATACTTAAGATGTTAAATTCATTAATAAAAGGTTGGGTAAATTGTTATATGTACCACTCCCATAGTAACCATGTTTGTATCTACTCGATTCAAATTGTAATTAATAAGCAACTCTTCCCCTACAGATATTGATTTAATGGCACATACAAAAACACAATTTCCTTCATGCCCCTCAGAGTTGCAGTTTGGTTGCTTAATTGTAGACCCTAGTTGTGTACTGTTTATAAACCACGCAATATTCCCTGTGGCCTTTGGCCTTCCGTCAATGTACAACGTTGCTCCTTTATTTTGATCTTTGTCTTTCAATTGTAAATAGTTTGTTGGCAATCCATATCTACACATACTTCGTGTATATTGGACCAGGAGCATCCAATCTTTGTAGTTGTAACAGGGTCCAACATACTCCATCAATTTTGTACATGTGTTGTAACCGACCTTTATTCCATCCATGCAAAACAACCCCAAACCATGTAATGACGACGGTGCAATTCGATATATCCTCTCATTCACACAAAAATTTGTGTTTGGTTGAGGAAGATCCTTGGGTACCCATTGTTTCACTAAATATCTGTACCTCAAGGGCACCTTGACGTCACCTATTGTCTCATCATCATAGGAACATGACCCCCCTTGAGCATGAAAAAATTCCATGCATTTATGGAATTTTCTTTTGGTCTTTTGACATCTAGTTGATAAAACTCTTGTAGACCTACTGGATGTCTCACTTGTTGATGCATTTGTAACTTCAGAATGTATTTCACATATGTATATTGTACTCCTATAGAGATGGTATTATTCCTCTATACGGAAGTGTCGTCATTTGTATTGACAAGTGTCACAACTTGCATGTGATGGGTTATTAGACCACCAAGTGTGGGGTTGGCCCTGAGTTAAGTTAACCATGGGTTATTAGACTGTCTTAGATAGGTCGGCCCTACTAGTTTATTGGGCAAGTCAAGTCATGTATAAATAGAGTGTGGGAGGCACTCTATTTGATCATTCACTTTCTCACATATACACTCATTGGAGAGTGGTGCACAAGTGGAGGAGGAGAAGCTACTAGGAGACTATCTCTTATGCTTGGGTTTTGTATTATTGCTCTATCTATCTCTCAGGAAGTTATTGGGGTTTTTCACCTTATTGGTTTTCCCCAAGGAAACTCTGTGTATCTATTGTCTCTTGTGATTGCTTCTTGTGATTAATATGTTGTACATGTTATTCTCTCAGATAAGATCCTAGATCATATTGAATTGATGCTTAAAATCTAACATGGTATCAGAGCTAACCTGAGAAGAAGACATTGTGCAATTGCAGAAGATAGGGCTTCTTGTTTTTTGAGTTTCTCTCCCCAGATCTTGAAATTCAGGAGGCTAGATTGACTCTCCTTAGCAAGGCGCATCATTCTGTCGAGACAGAATTCAATTCTGATCATTTTCAGTTTTTGACCTAAAAGTTAGGGATTCTGCAAAAATTGGAATTTCTGAATTCCGAGACCATGGATGGAAGCTCCTCGGAAAAATCAAAGTTTAGAGCTTTGGATTGAACTTTTTGGTTGGGTAAAACTCCAGGAAAATCAAACCCTAGTTTGGGGTCTTGTCTAGTGAATCCAAACATTAGGGTTTCTGCAAAAGTTGGAATTTCTGAAATCGAAGACCACAACTGGAAGCTCCTTGGAAAAATAAAATTTGATAGCTTTTGATCGAACTTTTTGGTTGGGTGAAGCTCCAGGAAACTCAAACCCTAATTCAGAATGGAGAGACCATTCAATCCTACTTTTCTAAGGTCTCTCAAATCAAGGAACAACTTGAAGCTGTGGATGAAGTAGTGGAGAAATTGTAATGACCACATTGAATGGCCTACCTAGGTCATGGGACTCCTTCATCCAAGGAATCTGTACAAGAAGGAAACTGATCTCCTTCAGTAGACTGTGGGAGGAATGTTATCAAGAAAAAGCTAGGCTTGTGGCCCGAGAAGAAAAGATAGGGAATGAAGATCAAGCTCCCACAGCACATACCAAGAAGAGTAAGAGAGATCCATCTCATAACAAGAGATATTCACACCACCATCATCATAGAGATAAGAAAGATCTGAGATGCTTCACATGTAATGAGAAGGGGCACTTTTCCTCAGATTGTCCTAAGAACAAAAGAACAACAACAACAACAATCTGACAGGTATGACTTACAAGTATGTTTTGAAATCTGTTAAGTTCATTGAGGTTAGTACAATTATGATTGTCTGATAATGAATGCATCTGAACAATAGAATACATTCATTGATTAGGTTTACGACACTTATGATTGTACTAATTCACTTGTGGTGTTGTATGAGGATGATGTTGTCCGCTAACAAGATACAGGTACATCAAGAAAATACAAATCAAGTTCTATGACCATGATGACATAAAGACAAAGACTCATCCATAGTCTTTGACCACATAGAAGATCTGCTTACGAGGTATGTATATTTTTGGTTCTACAACAGTTAATTTACGAGTTATGCAGGTCATTAAAGAGAACAAGAAAACATTGCTAGACATAACTAGCAAATATGATAATCAAGTGTGCTTTTCCTATATCAAGTTAGAATCCTACCTTGTGTTAGGATCTTATACCTTTGTATGATTGATAATGATTACTCATGAAGTTAGAATCAAGGGTTTATGCGTATTATGTCTCTTACCTTGATTGATAATATGACTAACCAGAAGAGTCATATGGTCAAATAAGAATATGCATGAGTAAAAGAAGTCTTTCCTGAAACCTTGAATACTAATAAATTACCTGTGTGTGTAAAATGATCATGACCATAGATGTTAAGAGTATTTAGGATCATAATGTTTTTATAGTATTGAGATTATACTAATATATGTATGGTTATGTATGAGATCTTGAGGATGACACAATGATGACACTAGTGCACACTTAAGCATGCATAGTGGTCCAGGATGGATATAAGTTCAAGGACAGATAATCAAGGAAGCAAAGATCAAGAGGGAGCACACTCCAGTAGTTCCCACCAGGAAGCAAAGATTGAGAGGGAGTCCACCCTACAACTAAACAAAGATAAGTATTTGAATTATCATTACTTAAATGATGTTGTTCATTCATGTACATATTTATGTTCCTAAATTTAGGTTGTGTATTGTGCATATTAGAATAATTTCATTAATGAACAGTATACTACTAATATGCATGTAATGGGTAAGTGGCCTATGGAACTGTACAACATTCCATTATCTAGAATGAAACCTCTTTGCTAACATGTCGGGAGTTGTGCACACTCTTAACAAATGTTCTGGTAGATATGGAAGGCATCTAGAAAGTTACCGTGTGAATACAGGATATGGATAAATGTTGTATTGAAGCATTGGATAAGACATTTGCATGATTGTATGACATATATATTTTATGTGAAAGATTTTGTTTTGAAAAACTATGAGAATTTTCTAATCATGCATTTGAATTTGAATTGTAGGAAAGATCGTGTACAATATCCTACAAAAGAAGGACTACAACATTTGTCCCAAGCAACGAAGTTCAAGAAAACTGCCTAATGAAGATATTGAAGAATCTGAAGTTCCCAAGAACATGGATGCAGTAATGGAAGAATGCCATGATTGAGGAGTACCGGTCGATCATGAAGAATGATGTTTGGGATGTGGTCCCAAGACCAAATGGGAAGTCTGTTGTGACTTCCAAGTGGATCTATAAGATCAAGCATGCTGCAGATGGTAGCATAGAGAAATACAAGGCGAGGTTTGTAGCTCGTGGCTTCTCCCAGAAAGAGGGAATAGACTATGAAGAGACTTTTGCTCCTGTAGCCAGATACACTTCCATCATAACAATACTTGCTCTGGCTGCAGTGATGAAATGGAAGATACACCAGATGGATGTCAAGACAACTTTCTTGAATGGTGTAGTCGAAGAGGAAGTGTATGTGGAGAAGCCACTCGGGTTTGAGACACATGACAGGGAGTCATATTTGTGCATATTGAAGAAAGCCTTGTATGGCTTGAAGCAAGCTCCTAGGACTTGGTATAGTAGGATAGACCGCTTTCTATCCAGTTTGGGCTTTACCAGGAGTAAAGCGGATTCCAACCTTTACTACAAGGTTGAGGAAGGAAATCCAGTGATTCTACTTCTGTATGTGGATGACCTGTTTGTTATAGGTGAGGATAGATTGATTGCCGATATGAAGAGGAAGCTTGCTGCCGAGTTCAAGATGAAGGACTTGGGTATGATGCACTACCTTCTAGGCATGGACGTATGGTAGAGTGCATATGGAATCTTCCTTGGACAAGGGAATTATGCAGTAGAGATCCTGAAGAGGTTCGGGATGATGGACTGCAAGGCCATGGCCACACCTATGGCATCGAACCTGAAGCTTCTGTGTGATGCTTCATCTGAGCCGGTTGATGCTACAATTTATCGTCAGATGATTGGGTCCTTGATGTACCTGATGAACACAAGATCAGATATTTTATTTGTGGTGAACACATTGAGCTAGTTCTTGACGGATCCCAGAGGTGTTCACCTAGTTGCTATAAAGCATATTCTGAGGTACCTAAAGGGTACGATTGTTTATGGGCTCAAGTATGATGCGAATCAAAAGTTTAACCTAGAGGGTTATGTTGATCCGGATTGGGCAGGCAGTGCCATTGATCGGAAGAGCACTTTGGGGTGCTGCTTCAATATGGGATCCTTTATGATCTCTTGGTTTGGCAAGAAGTAGTCCTGTGTGGCACTGAGTACAGCCGAAGTAGAGCATGTCGCAGCTTGTTCGGCTAGTTGTGAGGCAGTATGGCTTAGGAAGCTATTGTCTGAATTGTTTGATCTCCAGCTGAGTGCTACTTGTATATTTTGCGACAACCAGAGTTGTGTGAAGTTGTCGGAGAACCTAGTGTTCCATGACAAGTCGAAGCACATTGAGATCAAGTTCCACTATATCAGGGATATGGTGTAGAGAGGAGCAGTGAAGCTCTTGTATGTTGTGACGGATGAGCAGCCGATGTGTTGACCAAGCCACTGGCCAGAGTGAAGTTTGAGTACTTCAGAGAGAGGCTTGGTGTACTTCAGATCGAGATTCCTTCCAAGGGGAAGTGATGAGTCTGGAGACACAGATGCACATGAGCCATTCTCACATGGTGGCAGGTGTGTCCTCCCATGGTGCATATATAAGGTCTGGGCCATTCCGACATGGTTGAAGTGTGTCTTCCCATGGTCGTTGATGTAAGAGTTGTGCTATTCGAGCATGGTTGAAGTGTGTCTTCCCATGGCTGCGATATAAGTGTTGTGCCATTCGAGCATGGTTGGAGTGTGTCTTCCCATGACGGCGATATAAGTGTTGTACCATTCCTAGCATGGTTAAAGTGTGTCTTCCCATGGCTATGGATATAAGTGCGATGCCATTCTCGCATGGTTGAAGTGTGTCTTCCCATGGCATAGATATAAGTGCTGAGCCTTTCACGGATGGTTGAAGTGTGTCTTCTCATGCCGGTGAGTGTAAGTGTTGTGTGATGTGCATCTGGGTTGTGCTCCATGGACTATGAGGTGATCTGAAGATGATGATGAGATAGTAGGGTATACAAGTTTTGCAGAGGCATATAATCAGTCCTGAGATGCTCTTGCGGGTTTTGCGGTGGCATATGATCAATCCTGAGAGATCTTGCAGGTTTTGCAGAGGTAGTGTAATCAATCCTGAGGTGTACCTACTTGATGGCTTGCTCGCAGAGATGATGAAGACCTACATGGAGGCTAGGCCTACATCCAGCATGAAAAATGGTTAGATTTGCAGGACTTCCTATGATGAGTAGATTAGAGATTGACTGAGATAGCAACACCAATGATGATGATGATGATGATTCGATGACGATGATTCAATGACGATGATCCAGAGAAGAAGACTTGTGCTAGAATATCTGTGTCGAGAAATACCTTCCTAGTTAAGAGGGAGTGTTGATGTATTTGTAACTTCGGAATGTATTTCACATATGTATATTGTACTCCTATAGAGATGGTATTATTCCTCTATACGGAAGTGTCATCATTTGTATTGACAAGTGTTGCAAGTGTCGCAACTTGCATGTGATGGGTTATTAGACCACCAAGTGTGGGGTCGGCCCTGAGTTAAGTTAACCATGGGTTATTATACTGTCTCAGACAAGTCGGCCCTGCTAGTTTATTAGGCAAGTCAATTCATGTATAAATAGAGTGCATGAGGCACTCTATTTGATCATTCACTTTCTCAGATATACACTCATTAGAGAGTAGCGCACAAGTGGAGGAGGAGAAGCTGCTAGGAGACTCTCTCTTATGCTTGGGTTTTGTATCATTGCTCTATCTATCTCTGAGGAAGTTATTGGGGTTTTTCACCTTATTGGTTTTCCCCAAGGAAACTATGTGTCTCTATTGTCTCTTGTGATTGCTTCTTGTGATTGATATGCTGTACATGTTATTCTCTCAGATAAGATCCTAGATCATATTGAATTGATGCTTAAAATCTAACATCACTTTCCTCTATCCTTCCTAAACTCCCCTCACTCTAGGAAGACATATCTAACAAATTCTTGTTTGGTTCTACTTGCACCATGGGAAAAAAGTTTAGATAGGACCGGAAGGCATAGCACCTCTTAAAAGGTGACGTGTAGCGCCTTTTATAAGGTGACTTGTACTGCATTCCCATTCTCAAAATGTAGGCATTCAAGTGATGAGGAAGAGGATCACATTATCTTTCTTAGGAGTAAAAATTCATCTGATTATGAATTGTCTTTTATTGCTCCTTTGGGTCTTGAGTCCCATATCACACCATCTAAATATCTTTATCGTCATGGCCCTAAAGTATCTCTCATCCCATCAGTTTGGGTCCATCACCTCGGTAATTGAACTACACTCACATTTAGTAAGATATTTATATTTAGCAATAATAATATAAAATAAAAATAACTAACCATTATGGAAAACTTCTAAAAGTCTTTATGACTTTCAAAACTAAGATCTTTGAGGTGGTTAATAAGTGTTCACAAATCTTCAAAAACAATATTTTATATAATGTTGTGAAACTTGTATAATATTATTCAAAATCTAAACTAAAATATTATTAAGGAAAAGGATGAACTCATTTAATATTGGAAACACATGGGTAGTTTTGTAATCAAGCATGGTCTTCTTAGAGGATTCCCTCTAAGATAGGAAATACCTCCATATATGTCCTTCCCTTTGACCACTCACCCCTTGTCCTATATATAAGATAAATGTTTCTGTGAACATACGTGAATACCTCTTCAGCGCTGCTCCCAACTAATGCTTCGTTTGGACAATTACTCGTAATCTTGACTGATGGTATTAATTGCATAACATAAATTTTCAATCATATTGACACAGAGAAAAGTAGGGCTTTCTTTATATTATCATGACATAGTTACAAAGACTCAAAGAGTTTTTTGATGTCTTCTTTTAGCGCTTGGCCAAGAGACAGAGCATACTTCATCCGATAGATACAGACTCAAGATTTATACTTAAGGAAGTATCAGGTTTTTGGTGTGATATGACACCACAAGGGCCGGCCACAGAGCATACTCTTGTTCTCGGACATACAAGGTTTTTGTTGCAATTTAATACCACAAAGGCTAGTTGCAGAGCATACACCTTTTCTCATACTCATACACAGAGCAAAGAGAGACCAAACTCGAATGCCTCAAATGGTTCTCTACCTAAAACTTAGAGAGGACAGGCCCACTCTCTTAGCCGAATGGAATCTTATTATGACAATATGAATGGATAGGCCCCACTCATAGCCAAATACTTTTGAGATATTTACAATTGACTGGAGTACGGGGGACCATATAATTCTCGAAAGTTGGATTGAGTATCCCATTCCTTTGAATAAACAGACCTCACGACCACGCGTCTATTCTGATGCATGTGGACTTCTATGCAGGTTCTTACAAGCCATTGTTATTTTTTTTTAATGTAGTACTCAAGGATTTGATCCTCAGTAATATTTGTCTACAAAATATCTTTGACTTGTTTGAGAGATTCTCCAATGTCTTGTTTTAGATTATAAATAACAGTTGGTTCTAATGCTATCAGGTTGATGCCAAATGACTGCCACCAATATCTCATCCAATCAAGAGCATAGAATGGAGGATCCTCATGTATATGTATACTTTGATGTCCAAAATTTAGAATGGTATAATATGTTCTATCTATATTTTCTTTTCTCAAGAATTCTCACCATAATTTTTTATATTTTTTATAAGTGTGGGTAGTACTTGGAAACCGGAGACTAGCATCTTGATGTGGCCATGCTTTCAAAGAACGTATCTAGTTAATACAGTAGTATTGATGGTCTAGTTGTATCCTGGGGTGATGTGTAGAGACCTCTGTCGTGATTAAGTTAAGATCATGGTAGAGGTGTGTCAACCAATTGCTTGCATCAATTGCTTTTCTCAAGGAGTTGTTGTAAATGATCTTTGGTACAATACTATATCCCATAGGCATTCTCTTGAGTTCTGGCACTATACTAATAAAATCATCAAATCCGTGTAAGTTAGCATCTAATACTTTAGTATGTCTTAACTCCCACCTAGGTTTCCATGTTTGCATATAATCTAGCCAACTCATATTATCATTTATAATATAGATCTGATGTTTTCCTTCGATCCAAGCAGAGATTTCCATGTTTACTTGTGGGTTATGGGCCCACTGGATTCCGCTTTGACCTTCTACGCTCACTTTCTTCGGGCTCTCTTGCTCCAGCCTCGCTTGTTTCATGCTCACTTACTTCAAGCTCTCTTTTTCAAAATTAACAACATACTTCTATGTCAAATATTCTCTTGTTAAAAAGTCAGGAATGCTATTTGCTTTCCCATAAATGTGCTCAATAGTATAGTTATAACAGGAAAACAATGCTTGCCATCTTGCAAACTTTCCTTATATTCGAGACAGTTGTTTTTCAAAGTGTTCATGTTCTCATATGTGCACCAATTCGTCTTGTAACAAAAGGATGATATAACCTAAGAAAGGAACCTTGTGATGATTTATTGTAAAAGAGTGTATGCTACCCCATGATGTGTTGCCCATTAATCATATACTTTATTAGTCCCATGTACCTATCATGTTGTAACAACTAAATATCTCAAGTTTAGTGGAAAACTCTACAAATCCATTCTCCACCTATCAAGGATGGATTTGTCCTAATATATCCTATTAAATGATGGAATTTGCATGGTTTTCATTAAGTCACTCATCACTATAGTACTTGGTAATTGAAGGTGTATAATTATTTTCCCACCTAGTGCCCAGAATATCTCATATGTTGTTGAATAGATATTTGTTGTTGTCCCATAGTCAGGACACTTATTCTCCAAAATAATCTTCCTCACAAGTTCAATCGAGGAGTTCCACCACTCTTAAAAATCTTTACCAACACATATTTGATTACCAACAATTTTGTTTGATAGGACAAGTCTTAACTAAACACGCATGATTTACCACATATTTGATTACCAACAATTTGATTACTTAAGTCTTACCAACACATATTTAATTACCTGGGTGTCAACTTTTCCTGTAATATACCCAGAAGAGTTACTTTCATAAATGAATGTGCCTCTTAGAGGCCAGTCAACTCTAGGAACCAAGTGACCCTATTATAAAGTTAGTACAAACCAGAGAGAGAGATGACTAGGCTATGGTATGGTCAATCAAAGAAATTCAATGACAGTCAAAAGGCTCAGTAAAATCACAATAAAGATGAGTTGACAGCCAGCAGATTGAGGCCAAAGAGACTCACGGCCTCCAGTAAGGTACAAGGACCAACCAAAGGGTACAAAGGCCAACTAGTAAGATACAAGTCAAAAATAAAAGAGTGGGTATAAAGAATCATAACCCTTAGGACTAAGGGGGTCTACTACCTCAAATGTGTACAAACTACCATAGTTATACCCATAAGACCAAAAACATAAAAGGTGGTACAAATAAAAAGATAACTCAAGATGAGTAAAAGACCCAAAAGGTAAGAGGAAAGGTACCACAAAAAAATGAAAGGACAAGGTACCATAAGACCAATAAACAACAGGGTGTAAGGACCAAAAGTAAATCAACCATTGTGGGGAAGGTAAAAATAAGGTCAAATATATATTGCAATAGCTCCTTGTAACTACTTGTTATTTGACATGCCAAAGAGATGGAAGGTCAAATAATGTCAAATATATGCAATAGCTCCTTGTAACTACCTCTTGTTGTTGGCTTGGTTTTGCAACCAAGCTTAGTGCTATGGGCACTTGCTAACTAGTAGCAGCAGTTTCAATAGAAATAAATAACAATAAACTAAATCTAAACTAAACTAAACTAGCATGTGCATTTTGAATTAAAAACAAACAAGAACAAGAAACATAAGAAATAATTTTGTATTAAAAAATGGGGGCAAGCAAGTGCTTGCAATAACAATACCTCCAAGTGATGAAGGTTGTTGAATAGCTCCAATGGTGAGCAGCTCCAATCTCCAATGGGTCCTTTCTCCAAGGTTGCTACAATGGCCAAATACTCAAGGGAGATTTTGGCAGCATGAGGATAGGAATATGGATGGATGTGAAATGAGGAGCCCCTACCACCTTTTTATAGGTTTTGGTGGTGGGGAATACCATTTGTGGTTTTGTGGAAACCAATGGTATTGACCAACATGGTTTAGGTACTTTTCCCTCATTTTTCCTTTTTTGAATAAAATTAATATTTTTATTCCCTTTTTAATACTTTTGGGAATTTTGGACCCTTTTTGAGGGTTTTTTATGCTTTTTAGGAAAAATAATCTTTTTGAGTGGGAAAAGGGGTGTACTAAGGTCTTTTGGTAAACTTTTGTTGGTTTCAGAGGCTCAGATGGTGGAAAAGTGGACAAATGGGTCATGTGAATAAGGGAATGAGCTAGTGAACACTTTTTGGGTGTTAACAGATTGCCCCCTGATGTGTGAGGGCAGGAGCTCATCGTATGGCCGATAGACATCATACTTCTTTTGTCTTTTTTCTGGGGTTTTGGGGAGGAGAAAAGACCGATTGGAGATTGGATCCACGTCCCATGGAAGCTGCAAAAAATAAACAAATATTACATGGCCTCAATATGAATGAGGAATAATCTCTGATGGTGGACGAGGCGGGCATACCCATGCTTGTATCAAGACATATACATAACAATTAGTCCCAAGAAGGGGGATCTAAAACATAAAAAATTTACTGGTACATCATAATGGTCTAGAGGGTACATTATTTTGGGATGTACTCATGATCATGAAATGACTGATCTCAATAACTGATACATTGGATAACTGATGAACTGCTGGAACTGAAGGTGTCCAACATCTGTAGGGACGTAATGACTATGAGCCATCTCTGGGAAGTATATGTAACTGTATACTCGAGGGAGTGTAAAACTAGTGTACATCTGAATACTATCGCCATGCGCAACCCGAATATCTATAGAAAAAGTGTAACTGGATGTATCCATAGGTAGACTCTCAAATATGGAGGAGTCGGGAGGTATCCGGGGTCTTCGACTAATAACTGAGCGAACCAATACCCTGTGCGAGTCTCAACGATGCGATCAAGGTGTTGAAGTCGAGCATGTGAGAAACAACCATTTGGAGAAGTACTGAGGACTCTTCTCGAAATGATTCGTAGGCACTCATCATAAATGGTGATGAGTCCAAGACACAGGGGCCTTTAGGTCTATACTCTGGAATAAATTTGGTTGTCGTCGACAGAGGGAGACCAGCAACTAACAAGGCAATGGTGTTTCCTTGATAGGAGCGCGAGGTGTAGAGCTGAAGTGTGGTAGTACTGATGGTAGGACTGACATAATTGTGGGGATGGGAAGTAACTGGGGTCATATAGTGGGTAGACTCAAACTTCCTTTGTTCAGAGCATGATGACATGGTTGACCTGGCAGTGTAGGGAACTGACTTGTAGGTGTTGGTATCATTGCTTTCAAGGACTGAAGGGTATGTGTTGATTCTGGGGGGAAATCAAGCTGATGGGTGCTGTCGAGGGGTTCCCAGGGTGACATACTGCAGAATACTCTGAACAAAGGCGACCAAAATGGGGAAGCTGCCATATGAGTAGACGTGATCTGTTGTGGCACCGAGAAGCACCATTGGGTCCTTCTTCGTAGTTTTAATGAGATCCAAGAAGGGATAAAAGTGTTCTCTGAAATGGTACTATCCTGTGGATTTGTGAGCCTAAGACTGTTCGTGCTCATTGGTGCTTTCATTTTTAAGGAGTCTAAAAGCGATAAGAAGACTCTGCAGTGGTTATGACTACTGTCCTATTGGTTTTACGAGCCCAGGATGGTTATTGCTCGTGGTTGCTTTCATGTTTAGAGAGTCTGAAAGCGGTAAGTGGACTCTGTTGGTGTTCTTTTTCGTAAGTTAGTCTCCAAGGCCTGAAAAAGCATAAAATGGCAGATGGAGAACTCTTCTAGCCGGTGTGACTAGAGTATTCCTTTTTCGTAATTAGTCTACAAGGTCCGGAAAAGGGGTAAACTTATACCAGGTAGACGCCCTTTCAAATACTTTTAGCGACCATGAAAGGAAGCAAGGTTTCTCGGCGATCTTTTCATTGTTTTAGGAGTCAGAAAAGAGCTTAACAGAAACTCCCCAAGTGCCTTTTTCATAAAAGGGATTGCTCGGCCCGAAAAAGGGGTAAAATTATACCGAACAAAAGGGGATTGGTGAGAGCGAAAAAAGGTCTCAAGCATCATCATGAGTGCGGAATACTGAATCCGGTGACATAAATATTGTCAAAAAGGGGCAACGGCCAATGTGGCACGCGAACCGAGGTGATGGGAGGGCATTTTGAAAAAATGGCCGAAAAGTATGGGCGTGAGAGTGAGAAATGATCTCAAGCATCATCACAAGCACGGGAAGCTGAATCCAACGATATAAAGATTGTCAAAAATGGAGAATGGCCGATGTGGCACGCAAACCGAGGCGACGAGGGGGGGGCCGTGGGAAAAAATGCCCTAAAAATATGGGCGTGAGAGCAAGAAATGATCTCAAGCGTCATCACGAGCACGAAAAACTGAATCCGGTGATATAAGACTCGTCAAAAACGGATGACAGTCGATGTGGCACGCAAATCGAGGTGACGAGGGCACCCAAAAAATGGTCAAAAATGGACCTAATGAAAACAGGAAAAGGAAAGAACTGTCATGAAGTTCTTCAGTGGACGGTGGTGACCATCTGGTATTATGGGTAAAATTGTTTGAGGTACAACCCGTTGCGTGGGTTGCGGAGGGGGTTGCCTTCTGAATCGGTCAGAATGTATGCCCCTTGTCCGAGGCAAGTGTGTATAATATATGGACCTTGCCACATGGACACAAACTTTCCTTTCCCAGTTTTGTCATGAGCCTGATCATAGGCAAGGACAAGGTCCCCTTCAGAAAAATTTCTTGGGTGGACATGTTTATCATAATTCAATTTGGATCGGTTCTTCGAAGCTTCCATGTTTTGAAGGGCTGTACGTCGATCTTCATCGGCCTGTTCCAGGAGTGGTAAGCGTTGTTCAATTGGGGCAGTGTCTGGTAGGAGTTCGACTGCCATATGCAGGGTTGGAATCTAGCACTCAATGGGGAGGACGGATTCGACACCATGAACTAAGTGGAAAGGGGTAAAACTGGTGGCAGTTTTAGTCGATGTGCGGTATGCCCATAGTGTCGGGAAGAGCATGTGGTGCCAATTTGACTTGTGTTTGTCTACAGTGCGCTGGAGGATGGTTTTCAAAATTTTGTTTATTGCTTCGACCTGGCCATTTCCTTGGGGGTAGTAGGCAAAGGAGAAATGGTGTTCAAACTTCAGTAAGGTGGATAGTTCTTTCCAGACGGCGTCTTTGAAGTGAGAGCCGTGGTCTGAGACAAGTTGCTTTGGCACTCCAAAACGTGCGATAACATGGTTGAGAAAGAATCGTGCTGCAGTTTCGGCTGTGCAATTGTAAGTTGGCATGGCCTCCGCCCACTTGGTGAAATAATCTACGACCACAATAATATGTTTGTGACCGCTGGCTGACGTGGGATTGCAATCAAGGAAGTCAATGACCCATTTGCAGAATGGTCCGGAAGTAACGACTGGATGAAGGGGGGCGGGTGGGGTTCTTGCTTTAGGGGCAAAAAGTTGACAATTTTGGCAATGTTTGACTGCGGTGATGCAATCAGTAAATAATGACGGCCAAAAGTAACCTGCACGAATGACTTTTTGGGCGGTGGCCATGCCGAAGAAATGGCCTCCACAGGCACCGCTATGACAATCATTGAGGACTTGTTCTGCCTCACTATGGGATAGGCAACGTCGTAGGATGGTATCAACACCGCGTCGATAAAGCACATCCCCTAACAAGAGGTATAGGGGGCGTGGTGGCATATACGACGGGGTCCGTCACGATCGATGTGGGGTCGAAATTTCTGCGTGCGGAGGTAAACTAGAATGTCACCGTACCATGGGTCGTCAAACGAAATAATGAAGATGTGATCATCAATCAGATCCGTTTGGATAGCAGGTGATGACGAAGAGGATGGGAGGTCAGTGATGAGATGGGCAAGCGCGAGGGCTTTGGTGCTCTTGGGAGTTTTGAAAGTGAGGTCATATTCCTGGAGGATAATGACCCATTTAGCAACACGAACTTGTAGGAGCCGCCGGTTTAGGAGATAGACCATAGGGTTGGAGTCGGCGACGACCGTGGTATGACCGAGTAGAATGTAGTGTCGTAATTTTTGGACGGAAAAGACTACAGCTAGGGCTAATATTTCCTCGTATGGGTAACGTAGGGGTGGGCCAGACAAGGTCTCGCTGACGTAATAAATGACATGTTCTTGGTGAGAGGCATCTTCTTGGACCAAGACTCCGGACACGGCATGTTCAGATGCCGAGACGTAAAGGATGAAGTCATGAGAGAAATTTGGAGGGGAGATCAAGGGGGCTTGTGTGAGATCTTTCTTGAGGGCTTCGAATGCCGTGTCTACTTGCTCATCCCAAACAAAGGGTATGTGGGTGCGAAGTAGGCGTAAGAATCCATGAACTTTGGTGGCGTAATCAGGCACGAAGCGACGAAGAAAATTGGACCGCCCTTGCAAACTCTGGAGTTGCCGAAGCGTGCCTGGAGAGGGAAGGTCTAAGATGTCTTTGACTTTTAGGGGATCAACAGTAATTCCATCCTGGGAAACAATGAAACCCAACAAACGGCCTGCAGGAACGCAAAAGACACACTTGTGTGGGTTCAAGCGGATTTTATATTTGCGACAACGGAGGAAAACTTGTCGAAGGTCGTTAAGGTGGTCTGATCGTTTTCGGGAATGAGCTGTAAGGTCATCAAGATAAACCAGTAGGATATGGACCAAGTCATGAAAACAATAGGTCATGGCCCGCTGGAAGGTGGCACCAACATTTTTGAGGCCGAAAGGCATGACACGATAGGAAAAGGTGCCCCATGGGGTAGTAAAGGCAGTCTTATACTGATCCTCCTTACGAATCTGAATCTGGTTGTATCCAGAAAAACCGTCCATGAAAGATAGGACTTCATGTCCCGCACACGCATCAATGAGTTGGTCAATGAATGGCGTGGGAAAATTGTCTTTGGGACAAGCGCGGTTTAAATCACGGAAATCAGTACATACTCTAAGGGTGCCTTGTTTTTTGTTGATGGGAACGGGGTTTGACACCCATGTGGTATAAGGAATAGGATAAATAAATCCTGCTTCGCGAAGTTTCTCAACCTCGGCTTTAACAGCGGTAGGCTTGGAAGGATGAATGGGTCGCTGTTTCTGACGAACGGGGGGGACATTAGGCCATGTGTCAATGTGGTGTTCTATAATGGCAGGGTCAAGACCAGGCATTTCGGTATAGGACCAGGCAAAGACATCACAGAATTCTTGAAAAAGTTATTTATACGCCTGATTTTCCGCTTGAGTGCAAGATGCGCCCAGCGAGATGAGCTCAAGTTTTCCAAGTGTGGTGGAAATATCAATTTGTATAATGGGGGAAATGTTTGACATGTTCCCTTCTTCGAAGGCATCCGGTGCTAGGATGGGGTCCTTGAGCCAATTGACCTTGGTGGGTATGAAATCTTTCGATTTGACCGATAGATGATTAAATGTGGTGGATGTAGGCTCCTCTAGAAGGAAGTATGAGTGATGATGCATATCGTCCCACGGGTAGTCGGGTGCAGTGAGTGTTTCCAAAGTATGCTCATCAGTACGGAAGTAATCAGACCATAAATCAAGGGGTTCTGGTTTGAAAGTGGTAGTCGATGAGATCATAGAGATGGTGTTAATCTCTCTGGATGAGGATTGTGTGGGAGGGTAGATCTCCTCGATAGTAGGGGGTGCCGTCTGAAGGTCCAAATGGTTCATCTCATAGAGAGATGCTCTGTAATATGGGATGTCAGGACAGTTGTGGGAATAGTGGCCGTAAATACCGCATATCGCACATGGGTGGTTGGTACGCAGTGATTTATCATGAGGCATGGGGTTTGGATCAAGTTTGACCACCGGGATGTTAGGGTCGTCGTCCAGCATTTGCATGTGTTCCTGTAATGCAGGTAACTGCAGACACTGATGAGTTGGATGGCCTAACTCATCACACAACGATCATTTGGGAGGAGCACGAAATACGGGGGGAAGTTTAACTGCCTTGGGTGGGGGTACCATAGTGTATGGTTGTGGGCCTCTGCCCCCAGTGGGCCTGATGAGAGGAGGGGGATTCGAAGATGACGAAGGAGTTGTGATACCGGGAGGTGGTTGGGTAGAAGTAACAATGGGTTGCACTGGTTGCAGGATGACATTTGGTGTTGGCGGGGGAACGGGAGGCGTAATATACCACACGGGTAAACCCAATGTTAACCCGGGGAGACTAAGGGTAGCCATAACTGGAGCGCTTACTACGCCTGAAGGAGGGAATAGAAAGGGGATTGTGTGGATGGGTGTAACACCGATGTGACTAGGGACCAATGGTGGTTTAGGGAACAAGGGTGGTTGATTACCGGGTGTTTGTGTATTCTATGAAATTGTACAGAGGTTCGTGACGTGGGTCTCTAGTGACAATGGTGGAATGGACTGGAATGTAGAGGTCATTGGCGCCTCGGAGTAAAGTCCGGGTCCTACTGAAGAAATGAATGAGGTAATTGCACCACAAACAGGTTGTTCAACCATGGGGAGAACATTTTCAGGTGTGGCGGGGGCCTTAGGATCGTAGTAGGTGAGTTGGTCGACCTTGACCACGCGTCCCTCATGGGGGAACTGCATGGTATGAAATACGGATGAGGCAACAGCCCGCATGGCATACATGTAGCTGCGACCAAGTAAAAGGTTATAGTCAAGTTGGGCATTGATGACCTCAATGTCAATGAGCACGGTTTTAACCGCCAGCTGGACGGGAACATTAGCTAATAGACCTTGGGGTTGTGCCGAACGACCGTCATAGGCTCGCAACGCAGTGGTGGACTGTTGGAGGGTAGGAGATCCCAACTTCTTCCAAACGAATGTGAACATGACACAAGTAGAGGCCCCTTCATCGATAATGCACCGATAGATGACAAGATTCCAAACGGAAACGGAAACTTGGAATGCTAAACTGGAAGGCAATCGTGGTTCGGACTGGTCTGAATTGAATGTGATCAGTTGTGAATCATTGGGGTCAATGGCACCAATGGAAGAGAGTAAAGTCTTGTGCTGTGAAGGACAGTTTTTCAAGACTTCTAAAGCAGACATGGCTGCAGGATACTGGGCTAAGCCGTCTACAATGTTGTAATTCGACGTAGCCCGAGCATTGGGATTATTGTTGATGCGACGAAGTGGGAAGCGAGGGGCTTTGGAAGCGCCATCAAGTGGAGCCGAATGTATACGTAATGTTTGATCTGTGGGATTAACATTAGTGTTCTTGTCGGTGGGAGGGGCTTCATAAGTGGAGCCATATTGGTTCCGACGGGTTTGGAGGTTGGCATCGGTGGTTGACATCATCAACAAGTGGTGAGTGCCTGAATCGAACATGGGTTGATCAGGGGTTGCATAAGTGATCTGTTGTGGTGGCACGTTGCCCTGAGGGGGAGCTAACGGCTGAGTGTTCACTACACCCTAGTTTGGAAAGGGGTTTTGCAGCACCAAAGGTTTGTGTTGAGGTGGTGGAGGGTTGGGTGGCGGCTGAGGAGCCGCTTGCCCTTGACGATGGGCATCATCGGTCCAGAGTTGCCGAGCTCACTCCAAATGTGGGCAAGAATGCGTGTAATGACCATAGACTCTGCAGATAGAACAAGGGTGGTTTGTTCTGAGGTTATTATTTATAGGCTGCTTGGGATTCCGATCCGGATTGTGGTTGGGAGGAGCAGCATTGTTATTTTGCGGAGGATTGGGAGGTGGAGGACCTTGCTGATGTTGTTGGTTATTACCGCGGTTACGAACTCTACCACGGTTCTGCTGTGCACCTTGGTTGCGCTGGTTGTTTTGGTTCTGGGGCTGGTTGTGCTGCGTGTGCACTTACCCGTGAGCAGTGGGAGGATTTTGGTTTGCCGTAGGTGCGGGAGCAGGTTGTGGTGGATAATAAGCCGGTGGGGCTGGAGGTGGTCCAGTGACCTGCTGGGGTTGTTGGTAACCCTGATCTATTGGAGGTGTTGGGTTAGATGTCACAGCTTACTGTGGGTAGTACACTGGTTGAGGTGCAGTTGGGGGGGCATATGCCGATGGTGCATGACCAAAACACTAAGGTGGACATGAAGGTCCATGGGTATGGTGGTGATGTGCCATGGGAGCATATGAACTGGTTGCTCCAAATTGAGATGTAGCCCACGAAAGGTCGAGACCATGGCTAGGATGTGCAATGGAAAAAGGTTGGGGATGCGAGGCCATACGACCAATGATGCCATCAACAGCATGGGATGCCCCCGGTGCATCATGTTGGGATGACTCGCCTTGAGGGGAGTCTGGTATAATGGTATACAGATAACCCGACTGGGCGTAAATGAGATCAAACTGTTGGGCTTTGAGGATGGCCTCTTCTTCAGACTGGGGTCTTTCGGATGCCACATCCTTCGCAATGAGAGGGAGGAGGGATTTTAGAAACCAATCTAGGAAGATACGGTCATCTAACTTGATTTTGCAGAGGCTTCGGCGTCGACGCCACTCATGAATGTGGTCAGTGATGTGGGTGGCCATGTTCTGTCTGCAAGACAGTAGGATCTCGACGCCCGCATCATAGCGGACAGGTAACTGAAAGGACTGCAGGAAGGTCGAGGCAAGGGAGGTAAGGGTGGCATGCATCCCATGGGGCTGCTCGATATACCACTTAGCTACAGAGCCAGTGAAGGTGCGCTGTAATAGATGGAGGCGGACAGAGTCGTCCACTATGGAGTTGGAGGAACACCATAGATGGAAGGACATGATATCGTTCTGGGGGTCCTCTCCTGCCTTGCCCTCAAACTTAGGGATGTCGGAGGGGAGTTTGGTGGGCATGTGAGGCCACGCATGATCATGTCTGATAGGATCCTTGGTGAGCCTGGCTAAGTCTGGTAAGTTCAGACTCGCCATGTACGGTAAGCTAGCAGATGTAGTGACTGGGACTGGGAAATGCCTAGTCATGGTGGTATGATGTAGGGGTCCAGTAGCGCCTAAAGGTATGCTAGGTATTGAAGGTATGTGTCCTCCAATAGGTGTGGTCTGGTATGGGCCAGCGCTTCCAAGTGCAACATGGGTTACACTTGGGTTAGGAATAGTAGTGGTGATTCCTGGAATCTGGGTTGTGGGAATCAGAGGGGGTGTGACCCCTATGTTGGGCATACCCATAACAAGTGGTGGCCCTGTGTTGGGGAATCCTAAATGTGGAGTGTCCACCATATTAGGCATACCTAGGGGGGTAGTGGTTGCCATGGATGGCACCACAGCAGAAGGGTCTGTGGATGTCTCACCTATGGTGCTGGTAAAGAGTGGGTCAAATGGTGTTCCAGCCATAAGGTTGTTTGGGAATAACGCAGTGGGGTTTTCAGATTCTGCCTCAGAATCAGAGGTGAAGTGAGGTGTGTTAGAATCGGATGACTGTCTGGTTGACCGACGATGTGTCGAGTCAAGGGATAAGGCTTGGCGTCTGTGACGTGGTGAACCAAGTAGATTGAACTCTGGGAGTTCGCCCTGAAGACGACGAGAGCGTCTAAAATTCTCAATGGTGAGAAATAAGTTTTTTGTGTAAAAATCTTATGTGTAAAATGGTAATGTATAAAAAACTCAAAACCCTAATGCAACCAAGGGTGCAAGAAGGGGAGTGAAAATGAAGGCTCTCAGGCCAAAAAATCAACCTCAAAAAGACACTTATTATAGCAGTTGTGCTATAATAGGTGGAGGGATGCAAAAAATGGTCAGAGTACCAACATGCAAACAGCTTCTAGTAAAAATAGGTGTAACTAAACCAAAGGTGGGTTGAATCATGCAAACACCTAACTAAAAGTATTGTGAATCAACAAATGATATTCTCTGCAAGGTGATGAAATCCAAGTCAGACAATATGAGTGTTGAGTCAACGGCTAGATATCCCCCTACCGGGAGGGACACCGGGTAATCAATCCTAAAGAATGGCTACTAGGATACTCCGTTCATGACACGTCGAGAAAAGGTAAATCTATCATTTGGTCCTTTATCGCATTACCCCCATACAGGGATATCCCGAGAACTGCGAATGGTAGCCCTTCGGTTACTGAATGGATTTCGGTATTCCACTTAGGCTTCCGGAACCATCCTCGCGACTTCAACCCTCTTAGGGGAGAGGCCTTCCCATAAACCGGTTGTGACCGTGCCAATGAATACTAGGAGATTTTAGCTCCCTAATGGACAACAACTATGTCTCAGATGTAATAACTGAGGGGTGTTATTGGAACACCTATCCCCTCAATACTACCTAGCTACAAAGTTCTTTTAGTGTTCCCCAAGTGGGGTTAAAAGTGGGTTGAAATTAGGGTAAGTTTTAAGGCTCATTTTAAAATTAGTGTTTGAGTGGGTGCACGTGTGATATTTTAAACTGAAATTGAAAAAGTAAATGCTAAGTATTCAAAAAACAAAGGATCTTTTGAAATAAAAAGCAAATATTATGACTTTTTCAATAAATGGAAATTAAATGCTTTTCAAGGACTATTCAAAAAACAAAGGATCTTTTGAAATAGGAAAGCAAATAATAAAACTTCTTTGCGAAATAAATGGATTTATTTTAAAATTATGCTATGGGCAAAAATATCAAAGAAGTAAACAGTAAAAATTTTAATCTAGATAAAATGCAATCAAATCCTTCTTTCAATTTCTGAAAATATTTAAAAAGACTTTTTCACATGTGCATTCTAAATAGTAAAATTTTTCTATGGCTGTAAAATATGCAGGATTTCTAATATTGGAAAATGTGCTATGTGGGCAGAAAATACAGTAAGAAATTAATTTTTTAAACGATTCGGCCGAATGAAAAAAGTAGCATCGCGGGTTTTGACAGAACAGCCATGATGGACCGCGCGGGTTTCTGTCGCACAGTCGCGATGGGTAGCACGGGTTTTGACCGCGAAGCCGCGATGTGTAGCACGGGATTTCGTCACACAGTCGCGATGTGCAGCGCGGAAAATGTCCGCGAAGCCGTGATGTGCAGCGTGCTAAATGGCCGCGAAGCCGTTGTGAACCGCGCAGAAAAAAGCCACGCAGTTGCGATGAGCTGCGCGACTGTTGGGAAAAAAGCCGCGAGGCGAAAGCCGTACGCGGACGCCAAAAAATGAACTCGAAAATTGAGAATTTCGGGTTGTTAATGGCTAAAAATGGGCCAAGACCTAGAACAGCAATGGATCTGCTGTCTAGGGTGGCAGATCTATGAATTAAACTACCTAATACTATCAAAAAGTAAGATCTAAAGCAAAAGTGAGATCTAAAGATTCGAAAAGCAGCGGAGTCACCAAAAACTGTTGGCTTGGTTTTGCAACCAAGCTTAGTGCTATGGGCTCCTGCTAGCTAGTAGCAGCAGTTTCAATAGAAATAAATAACAATAAACTAAATCTAATCTAAACTAAACTAGCATGTGCATTTTGAATTAAAAACAAACAAGAACAAGAAACATAGGAAATAATTTTGTATTAAAAAATGGGGGCAAGCAAGTGCTTGCAATAACAATACCTCCAAGTGATGAAGGTTGTTGAATAGCTCCAATGGTGAGCAGCTCCAATCTCCAATGGGTCCTTTCTCCAAGGTTTCTACAATGGCCAAATACTCAAGGGAGATTTTGGCATCATGAGGATAGGAATATGGATGGATGTGAAATGAGGAGCCCCTACCACCTTTTTATAGGTTTTGGTGGTGGGGAATACCATTTGTGGTTTTGTGGAAACCAATGGTATTGACCAACATGGTTTAGGTACTTTTCCCTCCTTTTTCCTTTTTTGAATAAAATTAATATTTTTATTCCCTTTTTAATACTTTTGGGAATTTTGGACCCTTTTTTAGGGTTTTTTATGCTTTTTAGGAAAAATAATATTTTTGAGTGGGAAAAGGGGTGTACTAAGGTCTTTTGGTGACCTTTTGTTGGTTTCAGAGGCTCAGATGGTGGAAAAGTGGACAAATGGGTCATGTGAATAAGGGAATGAGCTAGTGAGCACTTTTTGGGTGTTGACACTTGTAACTCAAATAGGACCTCTAAAATGTATGATAGCAAGCAATCTTCCTAACTAAGGTCTGGAGGGTGGTATGAAGTGAGTATAAAGACTCATAACAATTTGGACAAAAGAGGTGCACCTCAAATGTGGACAAACTACCATACTACCCATAAGACCAAAAACATAAAAGGTAGTACAAATCAAAAGATAACTCAAGATGAGTATAAGACCCAAAAGGTAAAAGGCAAGGTACCACAAAAATATTATCAACAAAATGAAAGGACCAAAAGTCAATCAACCAAGGTGGGGTGCAACCAATCATCTCTCTCTCAAATGTACCAGTGTTCCATATAACCTGAAATTCTATCATCACTGTAAAAGGAAAAGTCCACACGGATGATTTTATCATGTGGTCCTCTAGATTACTCTTAAGGTCAAGCGTTAGTGGCTCCATCAAGGGGTGTCCCGTCCCTTGAGAATACCATCTAACTCAACCTTCTCAAAGACCTAGGAGAAGAGGACATCACACATCATCAGATAATTGGTAACTGACTGTGTAGGAACTCAAAAAACCTAAAGCAACCGAGCATGCAGAAGGGGAGCTAGGAAAAGACGAGGCTCACAGGTCAAAAAATCAAGCTCAAAAAACTGTACTGGGATCAGTGTCACAGTTAGCGAGCTGAAACAAAAGTGGCCAGAATGCCAACAAGCAGCACTAAAAATAAAAAGACCCTCTAAAAATGTGAAATAGAAAGCAAACTTCATAACTAGGAGCTGGAGACCTCGACAAATCGTATCCTCCCCAAGGTGATGAAATCCAAGTCAAAAAATACGAAATGAGAGACCAAAGTGGAAGGATATCCCTCTACCAAAAGGTATCCTGGTTAAAAGAGCCCTAGAAGAAAAGTCACTAGGCTACCTCGTTCATGACACGTCGGAGAAGGTTATTCGACACTTCTGTCTTTGAGCCCCTGTATCACCAATACGGTAGAGTACAAGGAAGACAATGGATCGATATCCTTAGGCGCTAAGTAGAGTGCGGGATTCCACAAAGTCCATCTGGAATCAATCCTCGCAACTTAACCCCTAAAAAAATGGGAGGCCCCTCCACAAACTATTCGATGACCGTGTCAACAAGTACAAGAGGATTTTAGTACCCTAGAGGACAACAACTATGTCTCAGATGAAAATGACAAAGGGGAATTATTTTGATGCCTATCCCCAATGTCTTACCTAACTACCAAATTCTTTTTATCCTCAAGCGAGGTTAAAGTGTGTTGAGTTAGGGAGTTTAAATTTTAATGGTTGTATTACTCAGTCGGGTGATGGAAGTGCAAATCGTGGTGTGATGACTGACTCAAACCATGCAAATGAATATGAATCAAAACAAGCCTTTCCTTTCAATGAATGCTAGCTAAGGTAAGGAGAGAGTTCTTTCAAACTATAACTACTCTTTCAAATTAAATGAATCCAACAATAACTTTCTTCTACTTCTAAATGACATTGTTTAAACCTTAGCAAGCTTAAGCATGACATTGTGATATTGTGCATAGTCACTTAAACCTTAGTAAGCCTAAGCATGACATTGTGATATTGTGCATAGTCACCAAAAGATGAAAACCTCAAGAATTCCAGGCATTCAGTGTAGAGTCTACATAGGTGTATCAATTGAGTTTTTTAGTCTACATGTTGAGTCAATAAGTGACATCATCATAGAAGTTCATGATCAGAATTTAGAAATGACAGAGTTTTAATGTTTAAATTAGAGTGTTAATTTTGAAATGACAAGTTCTTTTTCCCACATAGATTTTTTCCTCATATTATTTTCAATGTATTTGGTTGTGGTCCTCTCATCCTTGAGATATCCCAAGTATGGATAATCACATCTGATAGACAATTTGAAAAGCAAAGGAAGAATCTGCATCTCAGGATTAATGATGAGGTTTCTTTAGATATTGGCATCCTAGTGACATCACTACAATTGGAATTTTGCATATTATTAAACAATGAAAAAGACAACTATCAAACGTTTTTTGGAGCATCCATTCATTTGAGATGTGTTTTATAGCATTAATTCCTATTGTACAAGTATACTATTGGCCAACTATTTTGGAGCATTCATTCCATGACGAGGATGTTGATGCCTAAATGATAGATGTAACTCTTGAGGATTGTTCATTTTGAATAAAGTTGTTAAAGGAATACTCATGAGGCCTCTACTTTGTTGCAAGTCATTTCTTTTCAACAAATACTGATAAAAAAACTCTTAAAGATCTGTTTGGGATGAATGTTGACAATGAGGATGCAATATCCTCTTCCCCAAGTGATAAAATTAATGATGTGTTTTATTTGCAGATCCAAGAAATGTTATAAAACATCCCATTACAACACGAATGTGAGCACATAAATTGATATATGTTCTAGGTGAAGAAGACCAAATGGCTAAAAAAAATGGGAGGTACTTTAAAGGGTGTAAACAACAATACATTCATAAAGAATGTTCAATATCATGAGCGGCCTAGGGGCCACTTTTCCAATAATTGTTTGCCAATACTATTGGAATATCCACTAATAAATTTGTGTTGTTGCATAGATTCTTCTTTATAGTGGAAAATATGCAATATTTCCAAATACATGTAAATAATGTAGAAAAAAATGCCATATTTGGTAACTCTTCTCTAGATATTTCCACTGCCTGAAAAGGAAGCTTCAACAAATAATGATATGTGTAATGACCAGTGCATGAGTTCTAGCTTGTATAGTATTTTTATCGACATTGACAATAAACCTTTTGTTTATCCAGGACAGATGCACAGACCACATACTATGAAACCAACAAACTCACCTATCCTTTGGATATGAGATAACCCAATTACCATTTTGGACAGGTCCTAGCCTATTATGTTGATGTGGAAGGGAGTATATATTTTGAGATTCATACTATTGAAGAGGATGACCAAAAATACATCATCCACAATAAACTCTTAAAATATGTAAACAGTTAAAATGTAATCAGTCTGAAACCAGCTAATGATTGTTGTAATCATCATGGGAGTTCAAAGATCTCATATAGAGGTCATGTGGGGTGTTATCTTTAGTTTGTAAAAATATCTAACGATGCTCAGATCCTTAGTCGGAGGCTAGATATCCCCCAATGAGGTCATATGCGGTGTTATAGGGTTCACTCATAGTTGTAGAGCTTAAGAAGCCTCATTTAAAGCCTAAGTCATTTATCTTCATCCCCCAGTCATTATAAAGGCCTTAATAACCATCTGCAAAGTGCAATATCAACCAATGGACCTCATGTTCATAATGAGATGCTAAATATTTCACACAAAGGTGATATGTGGTGGTTTGAGTTCTCATCCATGGGCATTGAGCTCAAGAAACATTATTCATAGTCTAAGGTTCTTGAATTAGGACCTGTATATGGTACATTTAATGTGTTTTTGAGAAGGAATTCATGTCAATGTAGGGTTGTGGGATTTATAATCCAAGGAAATTTTCTACCCCTACTAGTAATACCACTAGCAACATCAACAAAGAAAGCTATGGAATGGGTAGAGCTAGTTCACCTTTCATCAGTAAATGATTCAGTTGATCGAGTTAGGTACATTAATCAGTCGACTAGGTCACATGCATCTTTTGATTCTATAGCAATAACATTTTTTACCCTTTTTCGCTATCGATCCATTATGATTTAGGAGTAGAGTTACTATTCAACTGTTTCCAACATAATCCCACCCATATGATTGACCATATCCATTAGTGACATCACCAATGTAGTTGATGTAAAGCTTTTCTTATCCTTGAATGGTTCTTTAAATATTTGCTTCCACCCATCATTAAAGACATTGCATAAACCTTGCCTATGACTAAATAGGATGTAATCCTCAAAGCTCAACAATTTGATCTCAGGTATACTCAATTTGGATATATTTATCATCCTGGATGCACTTCGCAATTGCAAATCCACCACAAATAATTTAGGGGAATATCATGATGCTAATGGTGTTATAGGATCTATCTCACATGGTTCTACTTCATAATGGGATGGGGCCAATTAATCTTACTGTCAACACTCATATGGTGGCACCATGAAAGAAAAAAATTATGCGGGATCCAACCTACAAGGTTATCAAACTAAACATTAAGGATGGATGTGTAGTCCTTTTGATCCCAACAACTGATATTCTCAATTACGATATAGTACCTTAGGAGTGAATCCATACCTTAATCATGGAATTTTAACCCAACAAGTGCTCAAAGCAACCAAAAGATGCCCACATTAGCCTCCTCCAAATGCTTCCTTCAATATTACTTGTTCAACAAGCAAGGTCCTCAAAGGGGGTTTGCACCCATCAAGATTGTCCACTTTGGAAAATGAAGCAACCATCCATGTACACATAATAACCAATAAAAGTCTTCACATGAGGGCTATTTCACCTCCACATCCAAAACTTCATCAAAGGGGGGTGGCGGGGCTCCACCACTTTTTCCCACATGAAAACAAGGGGACATCCATAATCTCACTCAAATATGTGGAAACGAATATTGAAATTTTTCCCAAACTAGAGGATTTTAAGTATGAAAGAGTACCCCACACCTAAACGCTCTCTCAAATGATATAAATTTTCCCTAAGGATAGGAACATTTTAGACCCTATGAATGCTTGATGCTTCCCTTAGTGGAGTGAAACATTGACCTAATAACTGAAGCTAAACATCGTGTTGGTCAAATGGTGCAATAGGAAAAGGAGAGACCTTTTTAGGGTAGAGACTCTTCCCTAGATACTGAAACAACGATGAGGTAAGATGTTCTAAGGCATGAAACTTATTGGGATCCAAAGGAAGCAGAATAACCTTCCCATAGACCTGTGGCTCCTCTTGCATTGTTGATATTTGGTGGATATTAGAAAATATTCCCTAATCTAATGGCATATTTCAATCTTTTCTTCATGTATATTATTTCCTCCATAGGTGGATGTATGTTCTTGAGCCACAATTGCAAACCTTTCCAAACAACAAAATAACATAAGTGCAAGTGGATCGCCCCCCTCTTTGACTGCAGATTTTCTACGTGTTTTTTTTTCAAATATTCAAGAGGTGATGCTTCAGGACTGTATTATGATTGTTGTTTGAAGGTAGGGAACTCCACTAATTTCCATTATTTCAGGATGCCATTGAATCTGCTCTAATGCTACTATAGTAAATTACTTAAATCTTCCCCTTTAGAAGGAGTTCTGGGTTTTTTTTACACAAGACTTTTGCTCTTCTGTGGCTTGAAACAATGCAAAAAATCATACGAAGAATATGTCCAGCCCAACTATATAAATACTTGATTTGTTCACCATAAAATTGATATAAGACAACCCTAGATGATTACTAGGCATGGGTTGGCTCTAGTATGTTTTTCTTCTGGCATAGGTCAGTTTCATAAAATGTTTTCTTTGTACGTAGATCTCAAATTGGACCCAAGTAACCTTAATTCTTAGGTGTCTCTCTGCAATGCTTTCCTTTTTTTCTAAGACAAGACTTGACCTGAGGATGCTATTAAACCCCTAAAATAGCCTCATATTTATCAACAACAAATCAACAAATTCTGTCCCTGTTTTGGAATAGCTCAGTGAATACAAGGATTTCCAAAACTAAAAATACCATAGTTGTTGCTATAGGATTACCTCCTCTTAGCTTTAATTCTTAACTACTCAAACCTATAGATCCTTCCTAGATTTGACAAGAGTTCCTAGAAATTCATCATATTGCCACTTCCTATTATTGGAGGCCATAATTGAGAAAACAATTGCTTGCATGCTGATTCAAGGCTATTGGAGTGCCCTAAACTATAGTTGAGAGTGTGTGCACAATGTTTGATGGATTATATTGTTGTTTAATGGAAAAAATAGGCTCAAATTTAGTAGTTTTTCAACATTTAATTCAATCTGATCTAGGATATTAACTAAGAGAACAACATGTACAACATATCAAACACAAGAGACAAGAGACACAAATCATTTCACTGGGGAAAACCAAGAAGGTGAAAAACCCCGCAACTTCCTCAGAGATAGAATGAGAACCAATACAAAGATCACAAAGATCAAACCCCAAAACAAGAGATAGTGTTATACCTCAATATTACACATTATGTATTAGTGTCACATCCTTGCACTAGCGACCTAAACGACAGTTTCCCTTAAAGATCATCTAAACATCCAGAGTGAAAACCATTGATTGAACACTGAAAGCCAAACCTTTTTCTGCCATCTGCCAACCCAACTTAGCCCTGTTTGTGAGCACTACCACTCCCTACACATCTACAGGGGTGCGGTAGTTAGCACTACCACGTGTTGCTCCTTCTCTGGGGCGTGGTACTACCGCGTTATGCTCAGTTATAGGGGTGCGGTAATCTGAAATTAGCCTTTTTGCCTTGGATTTTGGGATTCGACCTTTGAGGAGATTTTGTTGGGATTACCACCCTTGGTTCGATCCTAACTCCTTCTCTGTTTAGATGGCCTGATCCACTAAACCCTCCATAGATCCACACTTCTCTCTTGTTGGTTAGCCTTCCCATGTGCTATAAGAGAGAAGCCTTCCATGAGCCAAAGGGAGGACTTTTGGGGCATCAAATCTATGATCTTCATACTTCTGTAGAGATAGCTAGAGGAAGCACTTGGAGCTAGAGGATTGGCTTGTATATCAAGCAACCTTTGTAAGCACTCTTCAAGTTTGTAATATAAGATAACTTGTCTTGTTTTTCCCATTTCATGTGCATTGTATAAATCTTTGATATGAAATGTATCTAGTCTAGATTTGAATTTAATCTTTGCCTCAAAGTATTCGGAAGCTTGCATGCTTGTCCTTTGTTTGATTTCAACAGGTTCTACATCGGAGTTTTGAGATCAAGAGCTAGAAGCGAGACAAACGTCGAATTGGAAGGTGAGTTACGTCTTTCATCTCTTCTGAATGCATTTAATCTTGTTGTGAAGATTAGTTTAGGAACTCAAGGTAGCATTTGTTTCCTTTTTGTCTTAGCATAGAGTCAATACATCCTGCTTTATCCTAAGAGAGTTTCTACCTATCCGTAGGGAGAAATTTCTACAACAAAAAACTTGCGACTCCGCTGGGGACGCTGAATCCATTTTCTTTGCTTGTGAAGTTTGCTTTCAATTTCACTCATTGATTGTAAGAATTGGGTTCTTTTACCCTCATTCACTTCCCTGTTCTCTGCATTAGACTTCTGTTACAGATCAGTAATTCCTCTGGGTTGGCAAACCCTTGAAAAGTCGAAATCTTTTCTCAAAATTCCATCTCTTTCCCCCTGTTCACACACTACCGCGCCCTCGTAACTGCCTATAGAGCGGTAGTAACGCACCTTAACCACTCTCTAGAGCAGGGTATTCTATCAGTACCGCGCCTTAACCGCTATCTAGAGTGCGTTACTCTATCAGTACCGTTCCCAGGTTGCTTGCAGGCCCGCGGTAGTTCCTGGAAAGTGTGTTTATTTGGTTTGTTTGGTTATTTTTGGGTCTTTTTGAGATTTGGGTCCATGTTGGCCCTTTGAGTAAACACTACTGTTTTGCTTGCATTTTTAAGCGAAATGGGGGGGCCATGAATCATGCATCCTACAGTCGTTTTGACCCATATTAAGGTTTTGAGATCATTTTTGGTTTGGTGTGTTTGGTGTGTTTGGATTGCTTGGCATCTTATTTCCTTTACATCCTGTCTAATGATTGTTTGAAAAGATTGATTCCTTGCCTCCACTTTAGTTCAAAGAGAAACTTGATTTTGTCGTTCTTTTACCATATTCATGAAATTGAAACACAAAGGTATTCTTCTTGCCTTAATTTAATCATTTGACATTCTTGGTATTACATTCACGAGAAGAAGAAATGCTTGTTTCATATTTATGTGCATTTGAGTTAGACGATATTATTAGGTTCTTCTCTTTGTCTTGCATTTGATTGGAAGCATTTATAGAATCTTTCTTTCCGTAGCTTGGATGTGTCTTTTTCAAGTGTGAAAAGATAGGAAATGGATTAGAATCCTTACGTTTGGTGTTCATATGAGAACTTTTTCATTACTTTGGGTTAGTCTTGGGTAATATTTTACTTCTTTCTATCATTTTGAAAAGAAATAAAATTGCATGTGCATTGGGTTGTGCATATTGGGAACGAAAAGAATTCTTCCTTACTTTAGCTAGTGTTCATCGAAGAGAAAGGCTCATTTCGATTCATCTTCATTTGCATGGTTTGAGTCGTCACAACACCATCAAGTTGCACTTCCATAACCCGATTGTGTAAGACAGCCTCTAAAATTAATCTCCCTAACTAAACCAATATTAACCTCACTTTAGGAAATCAAACGAATTTGGTAGTTAGGTAGGACACCGGGGATAGGCATCAAAATAATTCCCCCTTGTCATTTCTCATCTGAGACATAGTCGTTGTCTTTAGGGAACTAAAATCCTCTAGTATTTATTGACACGGTCACAGCCAGTTTATGGAGAGGCCTCCTGACTGTTCTTAACTTTCAGGGGTTAAACAGCCGCGAGATTGAGAACTGGACGAACTCTGTGGAATGCCGCACTCCACTTAGGCCTAAGGCAACATCGATCATTGTCTTCCTTAAAATTCATCGTAATGCAAGGGTGATAAGGCAGAAGCACCGAAAACCTTTTCCAACGTGTCATGAACGAGGTAGCTTAGTGACGTTTCTTCTAGGGCTCTTTACCCAGGATCCCTTTCGGTAGAGGGATATCCTTCCATTATTGGTCTCTCATTTTGTATTGTTCGACTTGGATTTCATCACCTTGCGAAGGATACAATTTGTTGAGGTATCCAGCTCTTAGTTAGGAGGTTTTGCTTGCTATCTTGTAGAGGGTCTTTTTCTTTGTAGGGCTGCTTGTTGGCATTCTGGCCGTTTTGTTGTACAGCTCGCTTACTATGGCAGCGGCCTTAGTATAGTTTTTTGAGCTTGCTCTTTTGTCTTGTGAGCCTTATCTTTTCCTAGCTCCCCTTTTGCACGCTCGGTTTCCTAAGGGTTTTTGAGTTCCTTTTAACAAGACTTTGTCCACATCACTTAGTTTTGTTCCATGGAGAATCCACCTCCATGCACCCATGCTCCTTCTGGGACTACCAATCCGGAGACCCCTTTTCAAGGGGTACCTCTTACTTTTCCTCCAATTGGAGATATTGGTCCTCCCTTTATTGCCACGTTAAATCTTCTTGGATTAACCATAGGATTACTGGTATGGTTATTCAATCCGGTAATTCCAATTGCACCCAATGTTTCAAATGTTAATTCTCCACCACGAGAGAGTCAATCCAAAACTAATACTTCCTCTTCTTTGTTGGATGAATCTTCTTCCATTCCTTCTTCCTCTCCTGATCAAAGCAATAGTGTTAGTAATCAGGTGGATAAGAAGAAGAAGAAAAGAGAAGTTAAGAAAAAGAAGGATAAGGAAGAGACCAAGCGTAAACCAGTTGCCTCTAATGGCACTCATTCTATGAAAACACCTCGTAAGCCGAAGTTCCCTTGCAAACTTTGCAAGGGTGATCACTTTCTCAAGGATTTCCCTGGTCTTTCCTGTGTGTCAGAAGTGTGGTCTAAAAACCCCAAACCAATTGTATCGTCGACCTCTGACCATCATGTCGATGACACTCCCTCAACTAATGACCCCTTTGTGAAGGGTCGAAAGGGTAAAGTCCTATGTCCCTATTTGATATGCAAGGGTATGCACCGTACTTTTCTTTTTCCAAGCATGGACGAAGCTTCACGGTGGTTGGAAGATATTACTAGTTCTCAACCGGTGCTTCCAACAAATGATAGTAAGTTGTCCCTCGACCCCCCGCTAGTTGGCCAAGTGATCAATTTAGTTTCATCTGCAATTGATCTCACTCTCCCTTCCAAAAGTGAAGTGATCGAGTCACTGTCATCCCCACTCGATCCCGCTCTTTCATTGGAGAAAGTCCAGACTGAGGCAGTCACCTTGACACAATCTTTGTCTCATTCTTATCTTCCCAGCGAGAGTGGATTGGAAACCACTGATGTTTTCCTTATTGATTCAGAATGTCCTCGGCAAGGGGAAACCCTGTCCGTTTCTGTGAGACCCCCTCCAAGTACTGAGGTTATTTCCTTTGAGTGGAATGATCTAACAGAATCTCGTCTTCCTTCGAGTGTTCCTTTTCAAATATCTGTAGGAGTTTCCGATACAGAAAATTTTCGTACGATAGTTGATGAAGGAGCTTCTGTTAGTATTATATCCTCAACTGCTTGGAAAGCCTTAGGTTCTCCTCATCTTCTGCCCATCACTGACCAGATACTGGCTTTCAATAGAAGGCCTACTGGACCTTTAGGGTCCTTTCCTCAGTTACCTATCACTTTGGGAGGGAAAACTATCTGTATTGATGTCATGGTTGTCCAAGGTCCCTTAGATTTTAATCTACTCCTTGGACGTGATTACGTCTATGCAATGAAGGCTGTAGTGTCCTCACTCTTCCGAGTGATGTATTTTCCCCATCATGGGAATATTGTGACCATCGATCAGCTTTCCTTTGTGATTCCCACTCATCGCATGACTCCTAGTCACCAGACTTCCCTAAATGTTCCGCATGTTTTAGTGGTTTCTTCTCCCTAGGGGGGGATGCTTGGAGCAAAGTTCTATTCTGGTTTCAAGCTTGTTAAAAAATGAAACCATTTTCTCAAGCATATTTTACTTTTGGTTTTAAGCTTGTGTAAAAATGAAACCAACCATCATTATGAGCATAGTTCCCTTTCTATGTCAAGATCATTAAAAAATGAAATAGGTTCCTACGAGCATAGTTTATTCTTTGTTTCAAGCTCGTTAAAAAATGAAACCAACCCATAAGCACAGTTTACTTTTGGCTTTAAGCTTTTGTAAAAATGAAACCAATCCCAAGCATAGTTTACGTTCGGTTTCAAGCTTGCGTAAAAATGAAACTACCTTCGAGCATAATTTCTTTCTGTTTTAAGCTCATTAAAAAATAAAAAGGACCCTTTCAAGCATTGTTATTATCTATTTCAAGCTTGTGTAAAAATGAAATAGATCTCCCTTCCATTTGTTTGAGTCTCTCGCTAGAGTTAGGATTTGAACCTTCATTTCATCTGCCTAGGTCACTTGATCCTGGTTCTCCCTACCCCCCCTGGTGAAAACATTTGGATTAGTAGCCAGGATTTTTGGGTAAGGAAGAAGATTAGTCAGACGAAACAAAGCTTGGGGGGCATGTTTAGCCATTAGAAATCATGCTGGGGGCATTTACCAACCTCTGGTCATCATGTTGGGAGGGAACCCATCAATGGGCCTTAACCGTGAACAGAGTTTACCTTTGGCTTCAAGCTCATTAAATAATGAAACCAGTAGTCTGAGCAAAGTTATACTCCTGTGTCAAGCTCATTAAAAAATGAAACACGTACTTTCCCTTTGAGTCGAGTCTCCTCATAGACTTAGTACCTGAACCTTCTTTTCACCCGCTTATACTTTAGGAAAATGAAATGAAGCTTGGGGGCATGTCTTCAACCTCTGGAAGTTACGTTGAAGTCAACTCGATCCCCTCTCCAAACCACGTTGGAGCTAAGTCACTTACTTCTAGCAATCATTCTGGGGGCATGTACCAACCTTTGGATTTCATGATGGGAAGAAGTTCACCATTGGGAACATTTTCGAGCATGCTTTCCTTTTTAGGTTTCGAGCTCATTAAACCATCAAAATTATCCTGAGCATAGTTCATTTTCTGTTACAAGCTCGTTAAAAAATGAAGTAGATATCATGAGAATTCTTCCAACCTATCTTCGAGCTCGTTAAAAACAGTAAGATGGTGTTTGAGCTTACTTTTCACTTTTTCGTGCTCTGGTTAAAAACATGAAAAGTGGTTTGAGCTTACTTTTTCCTTTTTCGTGCTCTAGATCCAAACATGAAAAATATTCCGAGTGCTTTTGATACCATTATCGTGCTCGTTAAACAATTGGAATAAAAAGGTGTGTCTAACAAGTATAGGTTTATCACTTTATCCGGCCTCGCTAGACTATTTACGGAAAAGGAACTGTGCTGAGTTTACTTTTCCTTTGTCGTACTCGGTCATCAACCATGACAAAGTTGTACATGGAGTCCTCTTTAAGCTCTTTTTAGACTCCTAAAACAGGAAAAGATGGCTAAGCAAAATTGATTCGTTCACGCTTGTAAAAGGATTTGAATGATCGTCTTTCTGGTGATAGTTTACCCCTTTTTCGGACCAGGAAGTACTATTTACGAAAAAGGAATACTCCAGCCAATCATGACTGGAAGAGTCCTCTCCCGCATTGTTTTACCCTTCTTCGGGCGATGAGGCTAACTTTACGAAAAGGACCTCTGGAGCCTTCTTTAAGCTTTTCAGTCTCTCTACACATGAAAAACTGTCGAGTTTTCCTTCCTTGGACTCGTAAAATCAAACATCGAAGGGCTCACTTTGGATCAAACCCCTCATTTCTCATGTTCGTAAAACATGTGAGATCGGACTCATCAATGACATGAGCTATACCGAGCATCTTGTTGAGATATTGTAACTTCAAAGAATATTATATTTGTACTTTATTATTCCGGAGATGTTTCATTCCTCCGTGAAGATCTTATTGTATATCCGGAGATGTTTATTCCTCCGTCGGAATGTGGTAACTTGGGTTATTAGACTTCCCTAGTGGGGGTCGGCCCTGTATGTGTTATATGGGTCAAAGGGTTATTAGACCCACCATGTGGGGGTCGTCCCAGTCAGTTATAATGGAGTATTTAACCTAATGGTTAAATACGAGCCTACATGTACTTGTGTAAAATACATATCAGAGTAGTGTATAAATAGAGGAGGTGTGTTCCTCATTATACACACACACTCACTTGAGAGAGAGACGCACTTGTGGAGGAGAGGTCTGCTATGGTGGAGGAGGAGATCATATCTTTGGTTTGCATCTTTGTATATTGCTGGTCATCTATATTGAGGAAGCTTTACTGGGTTTTCTACCCCATGAGGGTTTCCCAGGATAAATCTGTGTCTCTTGTGTTTATGCTATGCTTGTTGTTTATTCAGTGATCCTGTATATGCTATTATTGTGAAATGGAATGTAATGCTGCTATTTTCTTTCTTATCATATTAAATCTTAACATGGTATCAGATCTAACCTGAAGGAAGACAAGGTATGGCACTTACGACACTTGCTTTACTTACGACAATTTGAAGGTTAGGGTTTTACATAGCAAAAACCAGTCATCTTGGAACTTTCGCTATAAATCCATTTGTGCGAAGGTTCAGGGTCTGAAACGTTTACAGGTCGAAGATAACATCCCCAGGTACCTTGTGTCCAAAGGGCACCCTCAGATTCGTTGTACGTTGTGAGTTATGATCAGTACAAGTTAGGGTTTTTGCCTCTTCCAGATCTCAGTCAAAATCAGGTGACCTTGGAAAAAAGGTCATAACTTGGGATAGGAAGCTCCAAATAAAATTTCGTAAAATGTGACAGGTAGTACACAGACTGTACTATCTCAGGAAACGTTTTTAGAGGCCGAAGGTGAACCAGTGACACGTGGCACGCCGTACAAGTTCGCTCTCCTGTTTTATCCCATAAACAGGTCACGTTGCGACACTTGGCATAACTCTCTCTTAGAGAGTCCAATTGAGGTCATACCTATCAGGATGGAAAGATAAAAGGTCGAGCTATCTCAGGAAAAGTTTTCAAAGGCCAAAGTTCAAAGAGTGACACGTGGCATTCCGTACAAGTTCGCTCTCCTGTTTTATCCCATAAACAGGTCACGTTGCGACACTTGGCATAACTCTCTCTCAGAAAACCCAATTGAGGTCAGACCTGTCAGGATGGAAAGATGACAGTTCAGGCTACTGCAGATAAAAGGTTTTAGACCTTGTGGAGCAAAAATTTCAGAGTTATAGCAGAAACAATCAGGTGCATATTTCTGTCAAAACATAATTATTTTTGGAGCACCTTTATTCATGGCTTCCGGAATTTAGGGTTTCGGAGAAAGTTAGAATTTTTGGAATCGGAGTCCACGGCTGAATGCTACTCAGGAAAATCAAAATTTAGAGACCAAGATCAAATTTTTTGGTTGGGTAGAAGACCGGGCTTGATCAAACCCTAGTTTGGGATTTTGATCAGAAAGATGGAAAATTAGGGCTTCAACAGAAGTTGGAATTTTTGAAGTCTGTAACCACGACTGGAAGCTCCTCAGAAAAATAAGAGTTTAGAGCCTTGGATCAAACCTTTTGATTGGACAGAAGGGTGGGCTTCATCAAACCCTAGTTCGGGTTCCTGTCCAGAAGATCCAAAAGTTTCGAAGGCAATTTTGAGGGGTCAAATTTTGGAGATTTCAAAAGTGAAGTATGCTAGTTTGATCAGCTCAGCAAGACACATCCTTCCATCCATTCAGAAGCATGAAAGTCAAAGACTGAATTTTTAGGGTTTCTCTAGCAAGCCCTAATCAAGCTCCAAATCAAGTTTCAGGGGGAGTTGAGGCTAAGGCCTTACATAAGAAGACTACAAGAAGTCTCGACAGGTATGACTTAAGGAGGTTCAGGTATGTCTTGAAATATGATTCTTGATTAAGTTCATAATGTGTTTGTCTTCATATTATTTATTAGTACAATCTTGATTATTGTTAGAATTGTCTTATCACCCTAGTAACAGTATGAATGCATGTGAATGATCGAAGACATTCATTGATTAGGGCTATATGATTGTACTAATGCATTATGGTGTTGTGTGAGGTTGATGTTGTCTGCTAACAAGATACAGGTACATCACAAAAGACAAATCAAGTTCCATGACCATGACAACATGAAGACAAAGACTCATCCATAATATTTGTTCTACTTACGAGGTATGTATGACTTTGTTATATTATGCTTAACCTATGAGACATGCAGGTTCTAGCTCAGGATCTCTAAATCATTGAAGAGATTGTTTAGGTATGTTGTACATAACTAATCCAGATATGTTTTCTTATGTCAAGTTAGAATCTTACCTTGTGTTAGGATCCCTTATATAAGTATACTTGGTATGATTGGTTATGCTTATTCATAAAGTTAGTAATCAAGGGTTTATGAATATTATGTCTCTTGTCTTGATGATTTAATTAACCAGAAGAGTACTATGATCAAACAAGAATATGCATGAGTAAAAGAAGACTTCCTTGAAACCCTGAATACTAATGATCATGACTATACATATTCAAGATTATTTAGAATTAGAATGTTTGGAGAATATACTAATGAACGTATGTTTGTGTATGAGATCATAAGGATGACACTAGTGCACACTTGAGCATGCACAGTGGTACAGAATGAATACAAGTTCAAAAGACATATAGAAGATCAAGCGGGAGGCAACCACACAAACATAAAAGATAAGTATTTGAGTTGTTATTTGAAATAGTAAATGATATTGCTTGTATGCATATTTGTATTCCTAGAATATATCATGCTGAGTGTAAACATTCATAGAGCATTGAATAGTATACTACTAATATGCATATGATTGGTAAGTTGGACAAACATTCCGTTGTTGCTTGTCTAGAATGAAACCTCTTTGCTGACATGCTGAGAGATGTGCACACTCTCGATAGTATGTTCTGGTAGAGATGGAAGGCATCTAGATAGCCACTGTATGCATACAGGATATGGGAAAGTGTTGTGCCAAAGTATTGGTCAAAATAGTTGTATAACTATGTAAATGATATCTATATGCATAATAGGTTATCATGTCAATATGATTTGATGATTATGAAGTATTACTAATCATGTACTTAATTTTGATTTGTAGGAAAGATCATGCTGAATGATGAACACTAAACAAGCGATGGATGTTAAACAAAAAAAAAAAAATTTCAAATCAAACACACTATAGAAGGCTTGTGGCTAGAAGATTCTCTTAGAAAGAAGAATAGAATCATGATGAGATGTTTGCTCCAAGTGGCTAGATAAGACCATTCTCTTAATGGTGTAATTAAAGAAGAAGTGTGAATCAGGTTCTGTATGGGTTCCCAGGATCGATAGTAATTGATGAGAATACATGTGAGGATTGCATCATCCTTGAACACAAGTTCTAAAGTGAGCCGTAGACAAGTGTCTCCGAGAAAGAAGAGGGATTGTATCATCCTTGAACACTTGTTCTAAAGAGAGCCGTAGATGTATGTCTTCGAAAATGAAGTCCTTGGTGGACATGAGAGGATTGGATCATCCCTGGACTTTAGTCCGAAAGAAGAGCCGTAGACGTATGTCTTCGAGAATGAAGTTCTTGGTGAACATGTGAGGGGATTGGATCATCCATGGACTTCAGTCCGAAAGAAGAGCCGTAGACGTATGTCTTCGAGATTGAAGTTCTTGGTGAACATGTGAGGGGATTGGATCATCCCTGGACTTTAGTCCGAAAGAAGAGCCATAGACGTATGTCTTCGTGAATGAAGTTCTTGGTGAACATGTGAGGGGATTGGATCATCCCTGGACTTCAGTCCGAAAGAAGAGCCGTAGACGTATGTCTTCGAGAATGAAGTCCTTGGTGGACGGTTGAGGATTAAGTCATCCTTGGACGTAGTCCTAAATGTACGGTGGAGGATTAAGTCATACTTGGACGTAGTCCTAAATGTACGGTGGAGGATTAAGTCATCCTTGGACGTGGTCCTAAATGTACGGTGGAGGATTAAGTCATCCTTGGACGTGGTCCTAAATGTACGGTGGAGGATTAAGTCATCCTTGGACATGGTCCTAAATGTACGGTTGAGGATTAAGTCATCCTTGGATGTGGTCCTAAATGTACGGTTGAGGATTGAGTCATCTTTGGACGTGGTCCTAAATGTACGGTTGAGGATTGAGTCATCCTTGGACGTGGTCCTAAATGTACGGTTGAGGATTGAGTCATCCTTGGACGTGGTCCTAAATGTACGGTTGAGGATTGATTCATCCTTGGACGTGGTCCTAAATGTACGGTTGTGGATTAAATCATCCTTGGACAGTAAATCCAGTAATTCCGAAAGGAAGGATAGTCCTAAATGAATTGAGTGGATTAAATCATCCTTGGACAGTAAATCCAGTAATTCCGAAAGGAAGGATAGTCCTAAATGAATTGAGTGGATTAAATCATCCTTGGACAGTAAATCCAGTAATTCCGAAAGGAAGGATAGTCCTAAATGAATTGAGTGGATTAAATCATCCTTGGACAGTAAATCGAGTAATTCCGAAAGGAAGGATAGTCCTAAATGAATTGAGTGGATTAAATCATCCTTGGATAGTAAATCCAGTAATTCCGAAAGGAAGGATAGTCCTAAATGAATTGAGTGGATTAAATCATCCTTGGACAGTAAATCCAGTAATTCCGAAAGGAAGGATAGTCCTAAATGAATTGAGTGGATTAAATCATCCTTGGACAGTAAATCTAGTAATTCCGAAAGGAAGGATAGTCCTAAATGAATTGAGTGGATTAAATCATCCTTGGACAGTAAATCCAGTAATTCCGAAAGGAAGGATAGTCCTAAATGAATTGAGTGGATTAAATCATCCTTGGACAGTAAATCCAGTAATTCCGAAAGGAAGGATAGTCCTAAATGAATTGAGTGGATTAAATCATCCTTGGACAGTAAATCCAGTAATTCAAAAGGAAGGATAGTCCTAAATGAGATTGAGTGGACTAATCATCCTATAAATAGATTGGGATTGCCTCGTCCCTAGACATGGTGAGATGTCTTAAAGTGATAAGGACTAATCATCCTGTAAATAGATTGGGATTGCCTCGTCCCTAGACATGGTGAGATGTCTTAAAGTGATAAGGACTAATCATCCTATAAATAGATTGGGATTGCCTCATCCCTAGACATGGTGAGATGTCTTAAAGTGATAAGGACTAATCATGCTGTAAATAGATTGGGATTTCCTCGTCCCTAGACATGGTGAGATGTCTTAAAGTGATAAGGACTAATCATCCTGTAAATAGATTGGGATTGCCTCGTCCCTAGACATGGTGAGGTGTCTTAAAGTGATAAGGATTGATCATCCTGTAAGTTGATCTGGATTGCATCATCCATAGACATGAGAGTTGTCTTAAACCGAGAGGGATTGATCATCCCGTAAGCGGATCAGGATTGTATCATCCTTGGACCTATGTCCTAAAGTGAGAGGGATTGATCATCCCGTAATTGGATCTTGTGTGTTGCAGGGTATGCTGCTATTGTGTATACTTGTATTGATGAGGATACTTGTATTGATGATATGTATACTTGTATTGATGAGGATACTTGTATTGATGATATGTATACTTGTATTGATGAGGATACTTGTATTGCTGATGTGTATACTTGTATTGATGAGGATACTTGTATTGATGATGTGTATACTTGTATTGATGAGGATACTTGTATTGATGGTGTGTATACTTGCATTGATGAGGATACTTGTATTAATGATATTTATACTTGTATTGACGATGTTGTTGATCGTGATGATCTAGATGACGATGATGTTGATCGTGATGATCTAGATGACGATGCTGCTGATCGTGATGATCTAGATGACGATGCTGCTGATCGTGATGATCTAGATGACGATGCTGCTGATCATGTGATGACGATGCTGATGATCATGTGATGACGATGCTGATGATCGTGTGATGACGATGTTGATGATCATGTGATGACGATGCTGATGATCGTGTGATGACGATGCCGATGATCGTGTGATGACGATGTTGATGACGATGCTGATGATCGTGTGATGACGATGCTGATGATCGTGAGATGATGATGCTGATGATCATGAGGATCCAAATGTTGATGTTGCTGTAGTTGTTCGAGTGCTGCAGAAGATAAAGACTCAGTACTGAAGATGTTGATGTTCCAGTATTGAAGATGTTCCAGTAACTGCTTGAGTTACTGATGATGTTGAGAAAGCTTCCAATGATTTATAGATGTATCATGTATGATGTTGATGACTCCTTGCTCGTGCAGATGCTGTTATAATATCCTTCTCGTTAAGGGGGAGTGTTGAGATATTGTAACTTCAAAGAATATTATTTGTACTTTATTATTCCGAAGATGTTTCATTCCTCCGTGAAGATCTTATTGTATATCCGGAGATGTTTATTCCTCCGTCGGAATGTGGTAACTTGGGTTATTAGACTTCCCTAGTGGGGGTCGGCCCTGTATGTGTTATATGGGTCAAAGGGTTATTAGACCCACCATGTGGGGGTCGGCCCAGTCAGTTATAATGGAGTATTTAACCTAATGGTTAAATACGAGCCTACATGTACTTGTGTAAAATACATATCAGAGTAGTGTATAAATAGAGGAGGTGTGTTCCTCATTATACACACACACTCACTTGAGAGAGAGACGCACTTGTGGAGGAGAGGTCTGCTATGGTGGAGGAGGAGATCATATCTTTGGTTTGCATCTTTGTATATTGTTGGTCATCTATATTGAGGAAGCTTTACTGGGTTTTCTACCCCATGAGGGTTTCCCAGGATAAATCTGTGTCTCTTGTGTTTATGCTATGCTTGTTGTTTATTCAGTGATCCTGTATATGCTATTATTGTGAAATGGAATGTAATGCTGCTATTTTCTGTCTTAGCATATTAAATCTTAACACATCTGTTATCCTCCTCAAGCTCGTAAAAAAAAACAAAGAGGTACTCGTCGATCATGTCGAGGGAAAATGGGAAAATGAGTCAAGTTTACCTTGTTGGCAGCTTGTGAGTCGTCACCTTTGAACATGGCATGCATCCTCACCTTGTCTGTTTTGGGTAGTCAGTCTTGCTGATAGTGTCATCATTTTGATCATGCGTCCTCATTATTGCTATGAGTTCACACTTCCTGTGGTTCTGTCTGTTCAAGTAGTCCCTGTTGCCAAGCTCCGTTTCATGCCGTTATATGTTCAAAGTGTTATTACCTTGAGTCCACCTCCACTTCATGTCAAACCTTCCCTTTGTGCCAGTACATATTCTATTGTTTCATCGGTCCATACTATCTCTCATTCTAATTTCGTGTCGATGATGTGGGAATCATTATGGCCCACCTTTGACGAGTCTGTTCCTGTCGACACCAAATCACTATCTAGGAATTAGACTTAGGAGTCAACCACTTGTACCGTGGTACCTGCATGCCTCAATGGTAGGTTTCCTCGTGTTCGACAATATGTTTCCGTCACTAACCTCTGATTGAACGATCTCTCGAATGCTCGACATCAACTCGTTTATTCACATTTCGTTGAGATGTACTATATATACCTTGGGTATCATTGTCATCATTGGTGATTTCCCTCGCATTTGTTAATGGTTCACATCATTGACCAGTAATCAAATGGTTTCTACCATGTTCGACTTCAACACCTTGTAATCACTAAGCTAGATTTGTATCGTTTGCGATCGGGTAGAAGACCCTGGACACCCTTTTGTATTTTGATTACGTCCAGGTTGCAATGGAGATTTCCTCGGTATTGTCACACAGATCCACTTTTGTATTGGTCGTGGTTGTGTCATCACTGTCTCATGGATCTACGCTTCTTCATAGTAGCCATGATTTGTCTACAGTCTATATCATCTCAGTACTCATGGATCTGCAATGTATTGGTCGACAGCCATGCTTTGAGTCATTTGTTTCCGAGCATGGGAATGCCTACCTCGGTGGTATATCTGACATTTTGTTTCTATTTCAGCTCCTTGTTGCTCCCCTTGATGCTATCTCCGAACCATATTTATAAAGTCTTTCGGCCATTAGTCTCTTCTGACCTCACACTTTAAGGGGCATCTGTTATACCTCAATATTACACATTATGTATTAGTGTCGCATCCTTGCACTAGCGACCTAAACGACAGTTTCCCTTAAAGATCATCTGAACATCCAGAGTGAAAACCATTGACTGAACACTGAAAGCAAAACCATTTTCTGCCATTTGCCAACCCAACTTAGCCTTGTTTGTGAGCACTACCGCTCCCTGCACATCTACAGGGGCGCGGTAGTCAGCACTACCGCACGTTTCTCCTTCTCTGGGGCGCGGTACTACCGCGTTATGCTCAGTTATAGGGGCGCGGTAGTCTGAAATTAGCCTTTTTGCCTTGGATTTTGGGATTCGACCTTTGAGGAGATTTTGTTGGGATTACCACCCTTGGTTCGATCCTAACTCCTTCTCTGTTTAGTTGGCCTGATCCACTAAACCCTCCATAGATCCACACTTCTCTCTTGTTGGTTAGCCTTCCCATGTGCTATAAGAGAGAAGCCTTCCATGAGCCAAAGGGAGGACTTTTGGGGCATCAAACCTATGATCTTCATACTTCTGCAGAGATAGATAGAGGAAGCACTTGGAGTTGGAGGATTGGCTTGGATATCAAGCAACATTTGTAAGCACTCTTCAAGTTTGTAATATAAGATAACTTGTCTTGTTTTTCCCATTTCATGTGCATTGTATAAATCTTTGATATGAAATGTATCTAGTCTAGATTTGAATTTAATCTTTGCCTCAAAGTATTCGGAAGCTTGCATGCTTGTCCTTTGTTTGATTTCAACAGGTTCTACATTGGAGTTTTGGGATCAAGAGCTAGAAGCGGGACAAACGTCGAATTGGAAAGTGAGTTACGTCTTTCATCTCTTCTGAATGCATTTAATCTTGTTGTGAAGATTAGTTTAGGAACTCAAGGTAGCATTTGTTTCCTTTTTGTCTTAGCATAGAGTCAGTACATCCTGCTTTATCCTAAGAGAGTTTCTACCTATCCGTAGGGAGAAATTTCTACAACAGATAGTCTCCTAATAGCAACTCCTCCTCCACTTGTGTGCACTCCTCCTCTCTCTCACTAATGCGAAGTGAGTGAGTGTGTGAATAAATAGAATGAGAGATTCACCCTCTCTATTTATATAATGAATTGACCTACCTTTAACTCTAACTGGGCCGACCTCCCTTAGGAGAGTCTAATAACCCATTACCACTTGTCACTGGGCCGACCCCACTAGGGTGGTCTAATAACCCTTTAACCCATACTGGGACAACCCCTCTAAGCTTGTCTAACAACCCATCAAATATAAGTTACTACACTTACAATATAACTTGTGACACTTGCAAATACAAATGATGACACTTCCAATCAGAGGAATAAAAATCTCCGTTGGGGATACTATAAAGTACAAATGTAATACATACAATATACAAGTGAATATCTTCTGAAGTTACAAATACATCAACACTCCTTCTTAACTAGGAAGGTATTCTCTTGACATAGGTCATCAATACATAAAGGAACAAGTCTTCAATTCCAGAGTTGGATCATCGTCACTGGATCATGAAGCATCAACGTCACTGTTGTTGTACTAGTCATCTCGATCACTGGTGCTATCTCTCAATTATTATCGTCATAGGAATTTCTACAGAGCCAACCCTTTTTCATGCTGGATGTAGGCCTAGCCTCCTATAGGTCTTCATCATCTCTGCAAGTTGGACATCTTGTGGAATCCTTAGGGCTAATTATGTGCATCAACAAAACCTCAAAAGAGCATCCCGGGACTAATTACGAGATTCCTGCTCAACCTATTGGATCGCCCAGGGAAATATTACATGTGACCACCACAAAACCTTAAAAGAGAATCCCAGGAACGTTTATGTGCCTAGCACGACTGGAAATATCTCTAAAGAGTATCCCAGGACTTTTACATGCCTACCACAACCTATCGGATATCCAGGACTGATTACATGTGGTATGGAAAAACCTTGAAAGAGAATCCTAGGACTGATTACAAGCTTATTGCTTAACCTATCGGATCTCCTAGGGAAATATTATATGCCACAGACAAAACCTTGAAAGAGCATTTTCCAGATCTCCCAGAGAACTATTATATGCCATAGGCAAAACCTCGCAAGAGTATCTGTAAATCTCCCAGGGAAATATTATATGTCCTTCCAATCAAAACCTTGAAAGAACATTTGCCAGATCTCCCAGGGAACAATTACATGCCATAGGAAAAACCTTACAAGAGTATCTGCAAATCTCCCAGGGTAATATTTTATGCTTTCACACAACCTGTCCATGGCCACAGAGTATCATCCTGATACTCCTGATCATCCTCACACAAAGTATCATCCTGATGCTCATGATCATACTGATAATCATACAGTGCATCATCCTGATGCACATCATCATCACATGATCATCTTGATCATCATCATATCATTGCCCAGATGCATATCATCCTGGTCATCATCATAGCATCATCCTAATGCATATCATCTGTAGCATCATCCTGATGCTCATCACACATGATCATCTTGATCATCATCATACATAGCATCATCCGGAGCATCGTCCCAATGCTCATCACACAACACTTACATCCACAGCCATGGGAAGGATACTCCTACCACCATGCTTGGAATGGTTCCTGCAAATGTGTCTCATCACTTCCCCCTTGAAGTATATTCTATCTGAAGAACACCAAGCCTCTCTCTGAAGTACTCAAACTTCACTCTGGCTAGTGGTTTAATCAACACATCTACAATCTCCTCATCCGTCGCAACATACTGGAGCTTCACTGCTCCTCTCTACACCATATCCCTGATATAGTGATATTTGATCTTGGTATGCTTCGATTTTTCATGGGACACCGGGTTCTCTGACAACTTCACACAACTTTGGTTATCACAATAGATACAAGTAGCATCCAACTGGAGATCAAATCAATCAGATAGTAGCTTCCTTAGCCATACTACCTCACAACTAGTCAAGTAAGCTGTGACATACCCTACTTCGGTTGTACTAAGTGCTATGCAAGATTGCTTCCTGCTAAACCAAGAGATTAGACTTGATCCCATACTGAAGCAACACCCCGAAGTGCTCTTCCTATCTGCAGCACTGCCTTTCCAATCTGAATCAACATAACCCTCCAGGTTAAACTTTTTATTCACATCATACTTGAGCCCATAATCAATCGTACCCTTCAGGTATCTCAAAATATGCTTTACATCAATCAGGTGAACATGTCTAGGATCTGTCGGGAACTGACTCAAAGTGTTCACCGCAAAGCAAATATCTGGTCTTGTGTTTGTCAGGTACATCAAGGACCCAATCATCTGACGATACATCATGGCATCAACTGAATCTGATGAAGCATCACTCAATAGCTTTAGGTTCGATGCCATAGATGTGGCCATGGCCTTGCAGTCCATCATCCCGAACCGCTTCAGGATCTCTACTGCATACTTCCCTTGTCCAAGGAAGATTCCATCTGCAATCTGCCACACCTCCATACCTAGAAAGTAATGCATCATACCCAAGTCTTTCATCTCGAACTCGGCAACAAGCTTCCTCTTTGTGTCAACAATCAACCTATCCTCACCTGTCACAAACAGGTAATCCACATACAATAGGAGTATCACTGGATTGCCTTCCTCAACCTTGTAGTAAAGGTTGGAGTCCGCTTTACTCTTCGTAAAGACCAAACTGGACAGAAAGTTGTCTATCTTTTCGTACCATGTCCTGGGTGCTTGCTTCAAGCCATACAAGGCTTTCTTCAATATGCATACATATGACTTCTTGTCATGTGTCTCAAAACCGACTGGCTGCTCCACATACACTTCCTCTTCTACTACACCATTCAAGAAAGCTGTCTTGACATCCATCTAGTGTATCTTCCACTTCATTACTACAGCCATAGCAAGTACTGTTCTGATGGAATTGTATATGGATACGGGTGCAAAAGTCTCTTCATAGTCTATCCCTTCTTTCTGGGAGAATCCATGAGCCACAAACCTTGTCTTGTATTTCTCTATGCTGCCATCTGCAGCATGCTTGATCTTGTAGATCCACTTGGAAGTCACAGCAGACTCTTCCCTTTTGGTCTCGGGACCACAACCCAGACATCATTCTTCATGATCGACTAGTACTCCTCGATCATGACATCCTTCCATTACTGCATCCTGGATCCTGGGAAATTTAGATTCTTTAATATCTTTCAATAGGTAGTTTTCTGGATTTGTTGAGTCTTCGTCACTTGTTCTTCGAAGCAAGTCTCTCTTGTAGGTGATAGTACATGGTCTTTCCTACAAGACAAGTTCAATTGCATGATTAGAAACATCTCATAGTTTTCAGAAGAAAATCTTACACATAAGCAAATATGTCATACAGTCATGCAATTATCTTAGCCAATGCTTCAATAAAACATTTATCCATATCCCGTAACTTTCTAGATGCCTTCCATATCTACCAGAACATTGTTAAGAGTGTGCACAACTCCCAACATGTCAACAAAGAGGTTTCATTCTAGATAAGTAGCAATGGAGTGTTGTACAGTACCATAGGCCACTTACCCATTACTATATTAGTAGCATCTTGTTCATTAATGCAACTTTTCTAAAATGCATAATGTACATCCTAAATCTAGGAACATAAGTATGTACATGAATGAACAACATCATTTAAGTAATAAAAAATGACAATTCAAATACTTATCTTTGTTTGCTTGTTGGGTGGACTCCCTCTCAATCTTTGCTTCCTTACAGGAACTACTAGAGTGTGCTCCCTCTTGATCTTTGCTTCCTTGTAGGAACTACTGGAGTGTGCTCCCTCTTGATCTTTGCTTCCTAGATTATCTCTCTTTGAACTTATATCCATCCAGGACCACTATGCATGCTTAAGTGTGCACTAGTGTCATCATTGTGTCATCCTCAAGATCTCATACATAATCATACATGCATTAGTATAATCTCAATTCTATCAAAACATTATGATTCTAAATATGTATGGTCATGATCATTTCACACACATGTAATTTGTCACAAGTGTTAGTATTCAAGGTTTCAGGGAGTACTTCTTTTACTCATGCATATTCTTATTTGACCATAGAACTCTTCTAGTTTGTTATATCATCAATCAAAGTAAGAAGCATAATATGCATAAAAAAATGATTACTCAAACCTATAACTTCATGAATAATCATTATCAATCATACAAAAAATATACTTATATAAGATCTAACACAAGGTAGGATTCTAACTTGATATAGGAAAAACATACCTGGATTATCATTTTTCCGAGTTATGTCTAACATACCCAAACAATGTCTTCTTTGTTCTCTTCAATGATTTAGAGACCTTGTGCGAGTAACCTACATATCTTATAAGTTAAGCATTGTAGAACCAAATTATACATACCTCGTAAGTAGATCTTCTATGTGATCAATGGATATGGATGAGTCTTTGTCTTCATGTCACCATGGTCATATGTTCTTGATGTAGAACTTGATTTGTCTTTCTTGATGTACCTTTCATTTTAGTGGACAACATCATCCTCATACAACACCACAATGCATTAGTACAATCATAAGTGTCATAACCCTAATCAATGAATGTCTTCTATCATTCACATGTATTCAAATTTTTACTAAGGTGATCAGATAAGTCTAAAAATTAATCAAGATTGTACTAACCTCAATATTATGAAGACAAACATATCATAAAATTAATCATGAACAGATTTCAAAACATATTTCGACACATACCTGTATCTCCTCAAGTCATACCTGATTTATGTTCTTTCCTTCAAACAGCTTGGTCAAGGAATCAAAACATCTCCTTGGGTGTCTTTAGAGAAGACACATGTGGTATGAGATGGTCTTTGATAGGATCTGCAATGATCCTTTTGGATTTGACCAATATCTTCTTATGTAAGGCCTTAGCCTCATCTCCCTCTGGAACTGGAATCTCTTCACTTATGTAGGTGTCCAGTTCATTCTCTTCTAGGATTAACCCAATCCACTTGATTTGTTGAATCTGGATCTGGAGCTAGCTAGGGTTTGACAGAGAAACCCTAAAAATCCAAACTTGGAATTTCAACCTTTTGTCTAGACAGGGAGATGTAATTGACTAAGGCGAGCAAGCTGGTGTGCTCAGATTTTGAAAACTTCAAAAATTGACCTGCGAGTTTTGGATCTGCAGCTTCTGTCAAATTCTGGTTTTCTGGTCAAAATCTCAACCTAGGGTTTGATAGAGCTCGGGGTTCTACCCAACCAAAAACTTCAATCTTGGTCTCTAAATTTTTATTTTGATGATGAGCATCCAGCCGTGGTCTCAGATTCCAAAAATTCAAACTTTTTCAAAAACCCTAATTTCCCGCAGCAGTGACAAGCCAAAAATGAAAGTGCTCATAATCCAATTCTATTTGAACAAAAATATATGCCATATTGTTTCTTATGTATCTCTGAAATTTTGGATCCTCAGGGTCTTAAACTTCATCCTGTCGTAGAATGACCTGTCATCTTTCCAACCCCACAGATCTGACCTCAAATGGATTCTCTTTGCAGAGATATGCTAAGTGTCACAACATGACCTGTTTATGGGATGAAACAACATAATGAACTTGTATGGAGTTCCACATGTCACTATTTCAACTTCTATCTCTGAAACCTAGCCCTGTGAAACTACATTCTGTGTCCTAACTTAAATTTTTATGGAATTCCATTTGGAGCTTCCTAGCCCGATATATGACCTCTGTTCCTAGGTCACCTGTTTAAGGATGCATTCTGGAAGAGGCAGAAACCCTAACTTGTACGAATCATATCTCACAAAGTACAACAAATATGTGGCTGATCTTTGAAAACAAGGTACATGAACATTTCATCTTCAGCCTGTAAAAGTTTCAGATCCTAAACCTTCTCCAAAACTAATTTATAGCAAAAGTTCCACGATGACTATTTTTTACTATATCAAGCCCTAGCTTCCAATTTGTCGCAAGTGCAACAAGTGTCATAAATGCCATACAATGCCTTCCTTCAGGATAGCTCTGATACCATTTTATTTTTTCAGCATTTAATTCAATCTGATATAGGATCTTAACTGACAGAACAACAAGTACAACATATCAAACACAAGAGACAAGAGACACAAAGCATTTCACCGGGGAAAACCAAGAAGGTGAAAAACCCTGCAACTTCCTCAGAGATAGAATGATCACCAATACAAAGATCACAAAGATCAAACCCCAAAACAAGAGATAGTCTCCTAGCATCAACTCCTCCTCCACTTTTGCGCACTCCTCCTCTCTCTCACTAATGCGAAGTGAGTGAGTGTGTGAATAAATAGAATGAGAGAGTCACCCTCTCTATTTATACAATTACTTGACTTGCCTTTAACTCTAACTGGGATGACCTCCCTTAGGAGAGTCTAATAAACCATTACCACTTGTCACTGAGCCGACCCCACTAGGGTGGTCTAATAACCCTTTAACCCATACTGGGCCGACCCCTCTAAGGTGGTCTAATAACCCATCAAATATAAGTTACGACACTTACAATATAACTTGTGACACTTGCAAATACAAATGACGACACTTCCAATCAGAGGAATAATACATCTCCATTGGGGATACAATAAAGTACAAATGTAATACATACAATATACAAGTGAATATCTTCCGAAGTTACAAATACATCAACAAAATTCACTAGAGGATTGATGTAGGTCACCCAGACTTCTATCTTTCACTGCTGATCATAGCTTCAAAGATGGCCTAGATCTGCATTTTGACCACCCTTCCACTATTAGATTGTCCAAAATCACTGTAAGGGTTGAAGGATGGCTATTTGAGGACTACCGTTCAGTAAAAAGAACCCAGAACTACTTCC